>OX411306.1:91382965-91620935 GCA_948150685.1 Rhaphigaster nebulosa | reverse complement strand
ATATATATATATATATATATATATATATATATATATATATATATATATATATATATATATATATATATATATGAAATGGAAGCCATTTTATGAGTATAGTTCTAATAATGACAATAAAACGTGGATATGGGTTATATATGTGAATAACCAATTTATTTATTTTACGTAGGTACTGAATTTCTGCTAAATCTTACTAAACTACTAAACCCTGATTATCACGTTTCTCATAAAACGCTATAATCGCCTAGTGGAACCCACAAAAAATTGTTTTCATTTTCAACTTCTCATTAATGAATAAAAAGTTGAAATTTGGTACTTTCACTTGTTTTTATTAAGTGATAATAAATTTCACCTGTATATTTGCTTTTCTTTTTTTCCAACGCCCAAAATTAAATAAAAATTGCATCTTGCTTATTCTTATTAAATTATGAGCTCTTTATAAGAATCTTTAATTTTTTTTAGATATTTCTACTTAAAATTCGAACAGTGAATATATATTTCTTAAATCTAGTTATTAGTAAATAATGAGAAAATAAATATAAATAAGAGAAAATATATATTAATCTGCCAAAACGTTTTATTATAAAAATGAAACAGATAATATTTTTTCTCCTAAAATTACACCAAAAGAATTTTAAAATTATGGGAAAAAAATATTAACTTTTGCAAGAAACATTTCGGCAAATTAACTAGCTATTTTTACTTATAGACTCTTGTGATATATAGTTTAATTAAATTAAATAAGAATAATGATGTCATTTTGTCCACCTACTTTGGGTTTTCTTTTTTAACTAGTTATTTATAGAAAATTATTATTATTTTTTTATAGAAGAAATTGTTTTTAAATGTATTAGGGTATTGTTTAAAATAATTAAGCAAAAAAAATAAAATCAAAAAAGATCACGTCTAATAAATATCACAGAGGTCCGAAATCATTTAAAGTTATAAGTTCTCTAATAATTGATATAATTAAATTCCTGAACACTTTCCAATAAAATGTAATATAAAGCCTAATAATCAATTTTTTTTTGAAAAATACCATGACTTTCCACCGAATTTAATTAAAACTGAGGTTTTCCGAGTAGGTTTTCATGCTTCAGATCTCAAACAGGAATGACTGAAGGTAATATTTTAACGGTGGTAGAAAAAAACCAGCCGTAATGATCCACGGTTCATAAGGATTATTGATGATTAAAAATAGAAGAAGCAGTCATTTAGGACGGTTAAATTTCTTGTCTATGATGATTAAAACAATTAATCAACAATGCCAAGGAATGGAAGTAATTCTTCAATGTAACATGAAACAACTATTTGAATCTTAATAACGCTCATGTATTCAAAACATTTGATATTGTATATATATATATATATATATATATATATATATATATATATATATATATATATATATTCAATTGTCTTCGCTAATAAGAATAATTGAACTTTATCAAGAAATATTCTTTAATAAAACGTATTAGTTTTATAAACTAAAACATGTAACTTATTACCAACACAATCTTAAAATAAGCAAAAACATATTATAAACGTCAAATATTTCCAATGAAAACAAAAGATTTCTTGGAATTCTAAGCATCTTTTTAACAATTAGCAATGCATGCTTTTTGTCATATTCAAATCCTAGTCTACCAATGTAGAAAATAAAAGTCAAGTTTGCTACTGAAAAAGTATAGTTTTTCTGTTAGAACACCTCGCGAGAGAAGTAATGATAAGAGAAATTAGTTAGGAATAGAGACTGTTTGGAAGAGGAGAGACAAGAAGGTAGATTTATAGATTGGAGATATAGTAGAGATGTATCATATTGGAGTTATAGTCGAGAATAATATAATCAACTGTGCCAAAAGTTTTTGAAATATCAAAATGGACCGGGATTGTGATTTCTATGTTGTTATATAAAGGAATATTATAATTGATAGCAAAGCCAATTGAGTAGAATCACCACAAAGGAAACCTCATCGGAAAGGATTAAGGAGAGCAATGTTCTAAAGGAAGGAGGATGAGACAGGATGATGTATATATAGCATTTCCACGTCAATTGTCACCTTTTCCATTTCAATTGTAACCCTTTCCAAATCAATTGTCACCTTTTCCAATTCAATTGTAACCTTTTCCATTTCAATTGTAACCCTTTCCAAATCAATTGTCACCTTTTCCATTTCAATTGTAACCCTTTCCAAATCAATTGTCACCCTTTCCAAATCAATTGTCACCTTTTCCAATTCAATTGTAACCTTTTCCATTTCAATTGTAACCCTTTCCAAATCAATTGTCACCTTTTCCAATTCAATTGTAACCTTTTCCATTTCAAATGTAACTTTTTCCATTTCAATTGTAACCCAACTGGACATGAAATAATTCAATATTATTAATTTTATTATTGAAAAATAATTATTTTAATTATATTAATGGCTTTTGAAATAATTTCGGCATATTCTTTCGACATTTCTTTCGTTTATTAGATAATTGATATTAGGTGCTAATTTGAAGTAGGTAGTTTAAATTTTTGAAATAAAATTGCCTTTTATTTATTTTTAAATATTTATTATTTTTTATTTATTTAGTGGGGGGAGGGTGGATTTCATCGATTTGGTGATCGTTCATAAGGTTTTCGAAGTTGTTAGTGTCAAATTCACTACCGAAATTTTATTCGGCCATGAGTATTTCTACTTAATTATTAGTTTTCAAAATTCTTCGATATTGGCATCGTTTACTAAGTTTTCAAGGGCGCTATTTCCGAATTCACTATCGGATTTCCGATCGCGCATGCGCATTTCTCTTTTACGGTGCTATTGGAGATCTCTATGATAAAGGGGTCGTTTATAAGGTTTTTAAAGGTTCTGATTCCATTTTTTTAGTTAGATTTTGGATCGCGCATGCGCGTTTTGCATTTCCGTTGCTATTGGAGATTTCTATGATAAAGGGATCGTTTATTAGGTTTTTAAGGGATCCGATTCCATTTTTTTAGTCAGATTTTAGATCGCGCATGCGCGTTGTGCATTTCCGTTGCTATTGAAGATTTCTATGATAAAGGGATCGTTTATTAGGTTATCGAAAATTCTGATTCCATTTTTTTAGTTGGGTTTTAGATCGCGCATGATCGTTTGGCATATCCGTTACTGTTGGAGTTTTTTTATGATAAAGGTATCGTTTATAAGGTTATCGAGGGTTCTGATTCCATATTTTTAATTGGATTTTTGATCGCGCATGCGCATTTTTCATTTCCGTTACTGTTGGAGTTTTCTATGATATAGGGATCGTTCATAAGGTTTTTGAAGATTCTGATTCCGTTATTTTAAATGAATTTTTTATTAAGCATGCGCATTTCGAATTACAATTACAGTGACATTTTTTTGGTACGGATATCGATTATTGGGTTTTCGAGGGTTCTGATTCGATTTTGTTAATGGGAATTGTGATTGCGCTCTTCCATATTCTGATACCATTGATATTATCTTTGTTACACAAATCGTTAATTAGGTTTTTGCGGGTTCTGATCTATTTTTTCAAATTTTATTTTTTATTTAGCATGTGCATTACCTATACAATTATATTTGACATTTTTTTTAGTATATCGTCCTATAAAACCTAATAAACAATAACTTTAGGAAAAAAGGTGATTGGTAACGTTTATCCGAAATGAGGATGTTCGATGAAATATCCAAATCCAAAAAATAAATCAGAACCTTTGAAAATCTAATAAATGGCTCTTATAAGCGAAGAAAAGTTCATTAAGAACAGTCTATCGCAATGCGCACGCGGGTTCAAAAATCCGATTATTAATTCGAAAATATGACGACTGATAACATTATAAATTATACTGGTATCAAAGAGATGTCAACATTAATAGTAATTTATATGCACTTGCTCGATAAGAACCTTTGAAAACCTAACTAACGGTAAACTATAAATAATATATATAAATGATAAAGTTTATCATAAAAAACTCCAACAGTAACGGAAATGAAAAATTTGCATGCGCGATCAAAAATCCAATTAAAAACATGGAATCAGAACCCTCGATAACCTTATAAACGATACCTTTATCATAAAAAACTCCAACAATAACGGGAATGCAAAATGCGCATGCGCGATTAAAAATATGGAATCAGAATCCTCGAAAACCTAGAATACGATACCTTTATCATAAAAAAACTCAAACAGTAACGGATATGCCAAACGCGCATGCACGATCTAAAACCCAACTAAAAAAATGGAATCAGAACTCTCGATAACCTAATAAACGATCCCTTTATCATAGAAATCTTCAATAGCAACGGAAATGCAAAACGCGCATGCGCGATCCAAAATCTGACTAAAAAAATGGAATCGGAACCCTCAAAAACCTAATAAACGATCTCTTTATCATAGAGATCTCCAATAGCAACGTAAAAGCGAAATACGCATGCGCGATCCAAAATCTAACTAAAAAAATGGAATCGGAACCCTCAAAAACCTAATAAACGATCTCTTTATCATTGAGATCTCCAATAGCAACGTAAAAGCGAAATACGCATGCGCGATCCAAAATCTAACTTAAAAAATGGAATCAGAACCCTCAAAAACCTTATAAACGATCCCTTTATCATAGAGATCTCCAATAGCAACGTAAAAGCGAAATGCGCATGCGCTACTAAATTTGAAAAAAAAAGATAATTTCCATCAACTATTCCAAAATAAAAGAAATATAAAAATCTCCTGTTAATCCTGCATGGCAATAAGCATATATTTCGAATTTAATACCAGAGAATTATTCTTGCTAAATGACATTGAATCTAATTTAGGATAGTATTAGATGGAAAGATCGCTCATGAAGGGTCTTTCCTTTTTAATGCAAATCACAAATTCATTAATTCGCTGGGATTTCTTTTTCAGAATAAATATTAGAAACCTACTTAAATTATTTTAATAATAACAATACCTGTAACGCTATAACCCATGGAGGGTCTCGGATTCAGTCCTTGGCTATAGAGTACTTTTTATTGAACAATAGATATAAAAGACAGGGGTGTTCGCAGAATTTTTTCAGGGGGTTTTAATTGTTTTTTTTGTGAGGCGGTGGGCCTAAGAAGAAGAATGCAAATAATCATCTAAATATCAATACCAATGCCGAATTGGACAAACCTTATGTTAGTGGTTACGAAAATCGTATTTCTTATTAGAATATATCCTCCCAATCCCTTTCCCAGCGTACGCTTCTGATACAAGAGGTATTGTGAACCGCCAAGTTTATCTCTCAATCCTATGAAGGATCAGGTACCCACTTTTTAAAGGCAAGGTTTCATCCAAGCAGATATCCCAAACGTATAGTCATTCTACGGCTGATGAAACAGAATAAATAAATTATTTACCAAAGCCGGACACGAACTCAGACCATGAGTTTCAAGCCCAGTGCCTTGCTCCCTCAGCTATTAAACTGTCTTATTTTTGTTTTAAAATTTCAAATTCTTGAAGAATAAATCAGACCTTTGTATATGCATTGCATAATAAATTCTTTGCATAATAAACACGGATAGATAACAAATGAAAGAATTACTCATTAAGATGAACAAAGCAAATGCGGCTGACAATAAAACGCTTTAGCTGGTAAAGTTTGAAATGATTTGTTGAATTAAATAAAGGAGAAGGGGAAAGGGCTGAGTCAAGTCTATCTGCCCCGAGCGGCTCCATTATTCACGGCTCTCAGGAAACACAACTGTCGATTACATTCTGCCCTTTATCAGATTTGTTCTCTTAATGAACCCGTCCTCTAACGTTCGAAATTTTATTCATTAAAATTAATACATATCAATAATTTCGATATTCATCTATATCAATTCTAAAGAACAACATTTAATTTAATTAAGAAATATTTGTTATATTTGTACAATTATTTGTTATCATATAAACATAATCTTTTTCTCTTAAGGGCAATTGGTGTTAGCGCTATATGTAACCATTCATACAGGTTTACAGAAAAAAAAAAATAGACGAAAATACAGAAAATTTAAATCAAAGTTAAATAAAGTAAAATGTTTAATTAAAGATGTTTAACCTGGGCATACTTATGTACAATATTTATACTCCGCCAGAGGAACTCCGAACCAAGCTTGTGGAAGAAAAAACAGAATACTGTAATATCCCAGCGTCACTGTTATTAAAAGCCAGTAGAGGCTGAGAGAGGCCGCTTTATTAGTAGGAGACGCTCAGGATTTGATCGGAGTATCATGACATTATCCTAACATGCATATTCACAAAAAGTGTAGGTGCCAATGCCACTTGAAAGTGCGAGGAGGATCGTTTGATGTTCAAGAAATTAACTGTACCGCACAGTTCAAGCCCGTAGGTCCAGATTGGTTTTAGAATTACTTTGTTAATTAGTAGTTTGTCGAATGAAATATGTTCTATGTAGCAGTCTGTATAATCGACTGTACTGCGGTAAAGTTCTTGTCTTTAAGTCTATTATATCGATTTCACGTTATTCTTCTGTCTAAGAAACTGGAAAGGAGATCGGTATGGAGCTAAAGTGAACTGACGGACAGGATATGCGTCGGAGGGTAAACAGGTTTTTCCATGTCGCCAGATTCATTTACTTTGATGAGCCAATTATTGCACAAGTGTCCAATCAGAGAAAGGTGCCTTTTGCAGTTTTAAGGATATATGCTGTTTCAGGATCAAAATAAGATGACACGACGGCGGTTTCATCAGCAAATGTTCCAGGTAAGTATCGATATGTGTTGGAATATCACTAATGAATGAATATTATCGTAGAATAAAAATAAAATTCTAAGTTTGTATTCTCTTGTTTGCCTTAAGGTCACACTAAAAACCAATTTTTTTTAATCTATATACTTTTTCCAGATGTTTCAGGGATGCTTTGTCTACCTGATCAGTATCTATCTAACTAATATCTCAGTGATGTTGGGTAAGACAATTAGTGTAACTATACTAATGATATTATATTATAACAATGAATGTAATATGGAAGGTCAAATATTTAAAATTAATTTTAAAAAATGAAACTGTGTTAAAAACGCTGGTTTCGAACTGGATCGCACTCGGCGACAAATAACTGGGCGCTCAGTACAGAATAAAGTAACTAGTGTACTGAAATTTTACATTATTTTACTATAACATTTTGTAAATTTATTCATTTTTTTTAGATTTATTAGTGAATATATAGGTACGTCAAAACTACGACATCTTGTGTCACAGCTATCTTTACTAATATTCCGATTATCCCAATTGCAGAGCTCCGCTACCATAAGCTTCATTTATCCGAATAAGCAATTTACTTGCAACCCTCATCCAAGTCAAAATCAGCAAGAAACTTTTCGGACTACTTCAACATTATCTAGACAAACACTCCAAACATCCCAATAAGTTCAATCACAAGGATACAATCAGTCCTAGTTTTTGGGCTCTGCAATAAACCATCAGAGTTCTAATATGACAAATAATAAAATTCTAATTCATTCTATACAATCTGAAGTCCTAAACACTTAATAATGTCCCAAATAAAGTAAGCCATAATGATCTTTAAGTCCCATATCTCGCTGATTTGGCACGAAATATGCACCTTTATTTATTTATTATTTCTTCCCTTCCTTGTCTTTCGGCAATACGAGGTTTCCGGGCTGTATACTGAAAATAAGACGGCATACAGATCTTAGCACAGAACTATTATTGGAATGCTAAAAGAGGTTTCTTCACCAGTCACTGTGAGGTAATATTATTCAAATTGGACATTTGCTATTGCATTTATATATACAGTTATAAATATCAATAAATAAACTAAAACAAAAAAAACCGAAATGAAATTATTATAATATGATATGACATGATATAACATAGAATAATAATATTATAATTATAATCATAATATTTATTATCAATCAACTAAAAAAAAAAGAAAAAAAAAACAAAAAACTTTAGATATCGACGTCGTTAATTGAAAAAAAGCGTAAGCGCCATAGCAAACTTTGCAGGAAACACATGAAACGTATTTTCTACAAATAACAATATATTTATATTGTTGTTACAATATATAACAATATATATATATATATATATATATATATATATATATATATATATATATATATATATATATATTACATATATTCTTATTCTTTATAATATATATTATTTATTCTTTGCTGTATATATTAGGAGTTTATTTAGGTGGAAAACCTTTATAATTTTAATATATTTTTAAGTTTTCTAGCAATGGTAACATCCAAAGAGACTACTGAGAATCGGTTGTATTTAGTACTTATATCATTAATAGTTGATTTTCAGACCATTTCCAATTTTTTTTCTCTACATATCTAGAGCGGGAATATTGATTCAAATCGAATATAGTAATGGTGTTTTCGTCCTATAATAAATAGAAATCTAAATTTCTAATTTTTGGCGCTTATGAATTTTTCAAAAAACTAAGTCGATATAAAACACACAGATGAATATAGAACATTTTAATGTGACTTGATTAGTGAATGATCTATTGTAGAGGATTCCGCGGAGCCACCTTCCGCTTTCTCATAAATACGGTTACGAGCTAGAGGGTTTATGCAGGTATAAAATTTATAATGGAAAGATAGGTATAAATTTCGGTCCGAGTCTTCAACAGAAGTGGTATTAATGTTTTTGTGAGGGTTTTGGATTATAAATATAAAACTACAGAACCATCTATTCAGTGGTTAGCGCAGTACATCAAAATTGGTCTCATTTTTGCCTTTCAGATGAGCTTGTAGTAGAAATTAAACTGTTAGAGCAGTTTAAAATTACGAGCAGTTTCTTTTAATTGCATTCCAAAAATAATAATTAAGAAAAATGAATATAAATACAAA
The DNA here is from genome assembly GCA_948150685.1 of Rhaphigaster nebulosa. NCBI lineage: Eukaryota > Metazoa > Arthropoda > Insecta > Hemiptera > Pentatomidae > Rhaphigaster > Rhaphigaster nebulosa. The sequence goes on along the minus strand of OX411306.1, from coordinate 91,612,089 downwards.
AAAAATTCATATACACATAGAAACGTTTAAAATGAGGAATTTTACAGGAATATATTCATATACCTGTGGCGACACAGTCCACCAGCATCCGAATAGGTGGCGCCTATACCGAGGTATCGGACAATTTTATCCTCAATTATCAATCAACTAATGGTGCTCAGAGCGATGATCGTTTCACATTATGTTAGAAACAATATGTATACACTATCTTCAAGTCACGTCTTACAAGGCTTACTAGAAAAAAAAAAAAAGGTACAAATTTCAATTTGCTCATTCGGATGTAAATTAATGTTATTAAAACGATTTTCAGCTTTCCAAAAATTGACGGACAACTGCTCTTCTTAGAGCTAATTTTACTGGACTATCAAACGTTCAAAAAATTTGGAAATTTTTGAATATACTAATTCATTCAATTATAGTAATATTTTTATGTTTTCGATATTTTTAAAATATTTTTTCATAAAATTTTTGGCAGGAATTTATGATGTAATTTTCTTTCTCAAATTTTCTGTTTTATTAAAAAGCTGTAATTACATTTTTTTTTTTACAAAATTTGTACGTTTCGGGGAATTTCACCTTCTTCAGGGCAGTACTCCAATGCGTTATTCCTTATATATTATAGGAATTAATATTATAAAATCACGGAAAGTACATTGTTAAAATGTATATTACATATGACCGTACCCCTCCCCATCCTCTCAAATCAACTCCCAACCATTACAGTTTAATAAAGCTAACAAACAGTATCTCTAACAGACTAATGAACTGGCATTAACAGTATTAATAGCAAGCAACAAATAATCCTTATCAGCTAACTAGAAAATTGTTATAAGCACGAGCTTACATTATTAAATACCAGCTTATGGGTATTTCAACCGTCCTGATAGTGAGAAACGATAAATAAGGATTTTAGGTGTTAATTCCTCAATAAAATGATTGCATAATCTTCTTTATAATGGGCTTCATCCATTGAACCACGAAAACGCTGAGGTAAGTGGAGGGAAAAAAAAAACAATAATGAAACAAAAAGAGGCTTTGTGATCATTAACATCAGAGGGGCAGATTATAGGGCTCCTTCAGCAGTGAGCTAGCCCTCCATAACGGTTATAGTAAGCCACATCCCCAGCCTTAAAACCCAATTTTTAGCCCTTATACTAAATGGAAATTTCAACCCCAGCCCACCTACATATTATCCTTTGTATAGAGCGAGTCTTATCTGGTATCTTGTTCTTCGTGAATTTGCTGCTTGTTTATATTCTCTGGGGTAATGGAAAATATAATCAATTCGCTCAATTGATACAATAAATACTTTATTGAATTATAAAAACAATGTTCTTTTAGTTATTTATTAGTTTTAAATTACCTTTCAACTATACGACAGGATTATTTGTTATAATTTTTAATAAGAACTTAAAATAGCCAAAAAAAGTACAAATATTATAATTATAAATTTAAAGATTATAATATTTTAAATGGTAAGTTAATTTAATTATTTGATGATTTACATGTTAATGATAGATATAATTAATTATATAGATATAAGTAATGAAGATATAGTAAAAATGAAAGATATCAAAGGAAAATTCCTTCATTAAAAAATATGAGATGTCTTTGATACATAGATGAACGAAATTATTAACTTAAATGCCTGAAGATCTCCAGATTTTATATAAAAATTTGTAGAAAATTACATAACCTAATTTTATTTTTTTCTCCCAAATAAGTCTATTAAGGACCATGTAACTATTTCAATTTATCGTTCCTTGTATATTCTTTATTTTATTTATTTATTTTTTTTCATTTTCAAAACTCATTAAAAATTTCACTACTTCTCAATATTTATTGAAAACGGAAGAACCAACCTGTTTGCATGTGATAAATTGTAGAATATGTTGCAGTATTAAACAATTTTCCTTTTTGCCAATATGAAAATGTTCTTTTTTCGGACAGTAAATCTAAAGACGAAAATATTACAAGTATATATATTATCTCTAACTGATTAAAATATTTACTATTTATCCTTTCATATATGACTTACTGAAAGGATAAATAGTGCAAATTTTAATCAGTTAAAGAGAGAAAAAATAAAAACATGGTCGAAACCTCAAATACATTAAGATATGTCATTTTCTACTGTTTTTTAATTTAAAAACCGGAGACTTTAAGGCATAAATCATATTTCTTACTAAATTCTATAATTATTAATTGTAATATAAATTAAGTAAGTTTATAATTGAGATATTGTGCATTTTCACTGAATATTAAAATATCCAGCGGAAATACTTTCGGAATCGGCAAACATCTTCTTATACTCAAAGATGCCGTGTAGTATGAGCGCATTGGGACGAGAGTTTGAGAGATCTCGTAGAAGCAGAGTATGTTCGATTCTCACTAAGTTGGTATTAATTTTATGGCGGCCTTAACACTAAACACTTTCGCTCCTGCCAGGACAAGAGGGAAAACTTTAGGTAACCTTCTCAGACTTTCAAAAATGTCTTAAAGTCCCACTTTCCAGATTGTGGTTCCCCAGACCTAATATAGAATCAGTGTCAAAATTATGTAAGGGGATTCCATTTCAGTCGCTTACCGGATAAATTGTTGCTGTAATGGATGGTAAGGTGAAGTAGTACTAATAAGGGCAAATAAAATGGAGTAAGGAATGGACAAAGGACTTGTAGTATTTCCTTTTTTTAAGAAGAAGTTTTCATTCGAAGTTTTTTAACAGTTCATGCTGATATTTCTACAGAAGCACCTGCTAGATTCGAAAGAAATTTCTTGCGTCCCGGATGGATGCTTAAATTGAATTAAGTTAAGTTTGATTATATATTTCTAGATTGTGACAAAGCACAAATATCATCTGTCAAAATTATCCAAGTTTTAATTTAATTTTATATCAACCTAGTTATTAATATATAGTCCTAAAAACGACAAGGGGTTATGCTGGTGAAGAAAACAAACTTGTTTTACTCAATATCTGGTCTAGGTCTACCATCTCTTCACGAATATATGTAACAGCTACATAAACCACCATCTGAGCTAAGCACATTGTGTATGGTTTAGTTATGCCCACATGTATCCGACAGTTAATGATACTTGAAAATTTGAAGAAATTCACAGCAACATAATTTAGCATTTTTGAGATGTATAGTTGGATCAAAATTGAGGAGTATAATTTTTATTTAAAATTTAAAGAAATAAAATTAGCTAATGACTTGGATTGAGCAGCTAGTCTCTGAGATATGATCCCGTTCTTGGGTATATCAGATCAATTAAGTTTTACCTATTTGATAAGAGCAATTATTCAAGAAAAATTGTATAAGAATCATGAATGCTTCAGTGTAATATTTTAAAACAATAGGAGCAAAAATAAATTAATATATTTTTCATATAATAACTTAATTTATCATGGAAGGTTAAATATGAAATTCTTTAAGGTTATTGTGAACATTAATTCTTCCTAATCATTTTTTAAAAATATATTACAACTCGTCCAAATTTTCGAGGTAATTTGTCTCATCTTCAGAGCTCATAAATAACTTATAAATTTGCATTTTTCAAATATTAGTAAGTATTCTTCTTTTAAAAATGAGCATCCATATAAAAATATTTTTTGTCAAATTATATACAGTCAAATATATAAAAATTACTAAGGGACATTTGCATATGCATATTAATTTTCACTATCACAATAATTTTTTTCTTTATTTTATAATGTATAGTGTATCTTATATATCGAAGAAAAATCTTATTGGTCATTCCTACTTATTCTTTCACCATTGTCCAGTTGTGCTGAGTGATCTATTTGAACTGGGAATATTGTTCATAATAAAAACAAGAAACACAATGAATTAGAATATATTGAATGAAACAAGATGTGAGAAGACCATGTGGCCAAGTGACAGTATTTTATACAAAAATAAAATTTCATCAAGAATCATTGTACAGCATTATTTTCGAAGTACGTACTGTTAAAATCATACTTGGGCAGTTTTATAATAGAAGCGCGTTCTATACCGTAATTAATTACATCAGAGTGGACTCCGTAGTGGCAAGTCGTTTGCAAAATATTCTGTTTGAAGGGCCCAATGATGCATTATGATTCTTGGAAAGCTTTTTAATGCATCTTTCGTGAAGATATAAATGGCAGTGGGTTGAGAATATCCCCATGTCATTCACCTGGTGTTTTAAAAAAATAAGAAGAATTAAACTTAATTTTCGTTGTTAGATGACGTAACGTTAGGAATTTTTGTTATACAAAAACATTTGTATGAAATTCGAATTTATTTAGCGTTTCTTTTTCATTTTTGTTGGCATAAATGTAAGGGAGTGTTCTAGGTACATTTATCTTTAATAAATTAAAATATAAGTCCACAACGAAAGCCATTTTATTATAATTCAATTTATAATAGCACTGGAAAAATAAAAATACAATATAAAAATTATAGTAAAATGGTATAGTAAAATTTAATTATATTTTTCTTACATAGATCTTTTTTTTTTTTTTAAATATAAATAAATAAAACAAAATCACGAAAGTGAAGATTTTTATGCGTAACTGTCCTGTTCGCCGAACTTGAAGTGTCCAAACAATATTGTATGTTCAATGTTATGCCTTAACATTCAGGAATAAAGAGTCATTTTTCAAATATATATATATATATATATATATATATATATATATATATATATATATATAGAGAGAGAGAGAGAGAGAGAGAGAGTGATAGAGAGATACATATTGATAAATTAGATAAAATCATTATCAAGTGAAGATTAACAAAGAAAGATGATTTATAAAGTTCTTAATGCGTAAATCAAAGCCGAATATCAATCAATCAATTATCGAATATGATCGACAGTTCACACTGGGTCTACTCCTATTAAGTATAAACATTTATTGATTCCATATGCGATACATATAAATTTAATTTATATTCAATTTATTTTAAAACCTTATAACTAGTAATGAAGATAATCAGAGGAGATATTCTAAGAACTAGTGATATAGCATTACTTCATCTACTAATAGGCACAATCAGCATAATTCACATAAAAAGCACTGTCATCGGTAATGGTTGATTTATTTATCTGGTCTCCATTGGTCTTCATCAACACTTCCCTTTGGATATCCTGCCTCAGATCACCAGATCTTCTAGATATTCTCCCTTCCCTCCACTCCTGCATTACCGACTGTCTCCTGCTTTGCACCTTTAGATCTTCTTCCATGCTCTGTTCCTTCCGCTCTCTAACCACCGAATGCCTAAGTCTGATCTCTTGGATCTTCTTTCATGGACTTCTTGATTTGCGCTTAGCCTAAGACATAGACACAGACATCCCGCTCAGTAGAGGCGCATTTCTCATCGCAGGTATCTGGATGTCCCTTTTGTTTTGACCTTTGCAGTTATTCTATACCTTCCTGTCAATATTCGATGTTCTCAAGTTAATAAAACGTATTTGTATCATTAATTTAATTAATAATATTTAACAATTACTGTTGATCTAAATATATTCCCTATTCATATCTGTTTCCTCAATACTTAGCATAAAATAATCAAAGGCGCTTTAAAGACAAAGAATTTGACATTTACTGAAAGGAAAACTTGCCAACCCGACTTTATCATCGGATTTATCATCAATGAATTTGCCGAGTGTAACAATTGGAATGTCTCCTATTCCCTTTATAGACCGTCTATTAATAACAGCCATAACTGAAACCTATTTGGACATATCTTCCACTCCGAATGTAATTGACTTTTGATAGGCTCTCTTCCCCTGACAAATTTAGATGACCGAGACACTTATTTAATAACTACTTTCACGGAGATCCGTGCTGCGAGGCAGTTACTATTCTCAAGAGTTATGGTTATGAAAGAGTTCCGACGGTAAGCAATAAAACTGAGGTAGAGGGTTGTAAATTGAGTCCTTCATGATACTTAATGCACTGGTACAATAGACATCCTTTACAATCAAACAAAGCGATAAAATAAACTTTATACCGGGAGACACAGATAGAGAGGGTAGCGGAGGAGAGCTAGAGGAACGGAGTGTTATTGGAACTTGATATATATGAGAGTAACAGAGGAACAATGAAAAAGATGCGGGAGGAGAGGCGAAGATTGGGGATTGGTGTTTAGGGTCCCGGCGATAAATCTAACAGTTTACCGATCGGTCCCTCCTATATTGGCCCTTCTGCAGCCTTTTTCTGCACCCCGCTCTAGCTGACAATATCAACCCTTGGAATTAAATAAAAGAGGAGAGTAAAACCTCTAAATAACGGACAGTATTCGTTGATTTTTTTTTTTTTTTTTTAGACGAATATGCAATTTTGAAGTAAATCGCACAGTGGTCCGAATTAGGAAAAACCTGGCCAAAAATTTGGTATAGTACCACTTTTGGTTATTCCGGTTGATAAACTTTTTTTAATAATAAATTCTTTATTCATCCCGGGACATGTCCCTTTTGAACAACATTACAGGCAATATTAGTTGATCTGTAGAGCCTTTGAGTAAAAAAAAGAAAAGATAATAATGAATATGAAGAACAAGAGGATCGACAAATAATAAAATAAAACATAAAATATTAATAAATTAAAAATAAATATAGCTAAAGTACATGAATTAATAATAATTTAAAAAGTGTATATAATGTATTTATACACGGTTATGTACACATTTCAATTGAAAATAAGAAATATCTATTTCCAATTTCGACCAACGAATTAGGTAGGTTAATTGAATCGTGGATAGCAGAAACTCTACATTTTAAACTCTATAAATATGGACGTGTGAGATTTCTGAAATTCACGATTTAATTGTTAGTAGTGGTTAAGAATTCAACAACATGTATCAATAGGAGCTTTAACGTCAACCCCTAGTCCTGAAACGATGTTCACTGCCTACATGTAACTGAGTACATATTCGAACGAATATAAACAGATCAGTGTGTCCACGACCATTATAGAGAGCGTCCACTTATTGGAAATACAAATACAATTACAAATACCTGCAACTTTTGCAAAGTATTAGTTTTCTAAACAAAGAAAAAATTCAGAAAATTATTTATGTATAATAAAACTCAGGTGAGAAAAAGTATACTACGTCTCTAAAGTCATTAGATACACAAGATGTCTCCTATACGCATATTATTCGGAGAAGTATCCATTTTGCTAAAAAAAAAAATTGTTTATTGAAATTACCGGTGAACAAACAACTGAGTATGGAATAAACTCTAAACAAACACTAAACCGACTATCCTAAAAAAGTGGGTTATGAACTCAAGTGGAAGTGAAGCCGCTCCGTGATCTTTGTAGACAAAGCAACTCAAACAAATTAACTAGGTATTAAAACGCTCCATCGTCTGAACTCAAAACTGCTCTCGCAAGTTTCTGTATCCTCAAAACTTGAGTGTTCGGTCTCCTAAGTTTGTATAAAATTAAACACATCTAACATTATATACTCCTCACTAAACTGACATAATTTTAACCGAATTGTATCCTTATTCTTCATAGAAATTAGCATTATAAATATAATTTTTTCAAATTTGTTGGACATTTAACTGCTTCCCACAGAAAATAACAAATTAATTAATAGATTAATAGAAATTTTGCACGTTGTGTATTGCTTACACCTACCACCAGCCGACCAGCATATGGATTATTTACTAACTATTTCATAATAACTTAAATGGACATTCCAAAAGACTAATTCAGTAAATAAGAATGACATTTCCAGCAATTCAAGGAGGAGAACAAAAATGGGCTACTTAAGAGATTTATGTTCTTTATAAAAACCACCAGTTTTATATTTATAAGACTGAATTATATGATTTACAACGACGTCATGGAGGACCAATTGAATTAATACCACGGAACAAATTAGTAAGACCAAATGCAATACAAAATACAACATATTGGTCTTAGGGTATTATATACGGAAAATACTGATTATGATGTAAGCACAGATGTGAGGTATACGTGTACAGTATATGTACCTCATGATCATCATAATTATTATAATATTATATATAAATAAATTATAATTTTTGAATGTAAATATTCAACAATCGAGAACAAAGGATTTATTTTACTTATTTCAAGCCAAAAAAATTTCAATTATATAAACTTGTATTGAAAGGATTTATCATTTTTTTAACTTAAAAATATTTCATTAATATTAATAATACCCCGAAGACAGTTATCGGTCTCAAAAAGCGTTATTTACAAAAAAACAAAACAAAAAAAACATAATAATTGTTTTTTAAATTATACATTTTTAGATAGTCTCTTTTTCAGTTATAAATATTTTTAAATAAATAAAAAGAAAAAGGATTACTTATGTTTGCCCGATAATTCACATCGTTGATTAAAGTTTCGACCTATATCTAGGTCATTATCAAACACTGTTTATTTATTTTTTTAAATCTCATTATTTGTTGTTTTAGTAAGTTTAAGATTTACTTTATTCAATGGATGAGATTATCGTAATGTTGTAAAAATACAATTTAAAAATTAAATTGGATAATAGTGTAATTCTTATTAAATTTTATTCACATAAAAAACAGGTACATTATATATCATGCACTAATCTAAAATTAATTAGTCAGGTTTTATTGTCAGACTCAAGATTCCAAAGGTAAATTATTATTATTTTTTTTTTTTATAAGAACAATAAAAAATATTAATATTAACGCCCAAGCACTATATGACATAATACGCAACCATAATTTTGATTTATAAAATGCAAAAATATTAGATAAAGTGAAATTAACTAAAAATAGAAAAATAATTGAAGCTATTCATATTATCAAAAATATGAAGAAACAGAAAATTAAAGACGAAAAACCTTAGCAGCCATTAAGCAGATATAATTAACGTACTCAATACAATTTCAATTCAGATAGTTTTAAAAAATAGTTTTAACTAATTAATTTAGTTTTAAAAATAATACTTAGAGAGGTCTGGAAGGGAGGGGATGAAATAATAATAATAGAGCCTAGAAAGTCTAATGCCAGGAAAGTGATATTTATAATATTTACACTATATTGTTTAAGTTTAAAAAAAAAAAAGGGGGACTATAAAATTAAGGCGAAATAGAAATTATTGATTTAAGCAATGACAAAATAATAGTGGAAAATGGTAATTATAATATTAAGGAAACATACAGAAGGTAAACAACAAATTAATTGTTAAACATTTAAAAAATATATATATATATGGATACTTATTTATGTCCAGTGTTTGTTATTTACAACGTTAATTATTTACATTTATTAATTTTAGAGTTTGCCCTGAAGATGCGGAATTTCCCAGAAACGTTGAAAATTAATGTGATCAATTTAAAAAAAAAAATTCAAGAAAGAAATTTAATTCATAAAAACTACCCAGTCAATTATAATATAACCACTTGAAATGGAACTAAAAATAATTAAATATTGATATATTAACAAGTTACTTATATACATTCACTATTATCAGTAATAGTGCGTCCATAAATGATCTTTTGTTTTAATTTGTTTTTCTGGCTCAATATTTGTACCCCTTCAAAATCCAAATTATTTAATTATATGTAATAGTTCTATCATATTACAATATTTTTTAATATATTAAAACGTAATACCTTAAAAATCTGGATTGAAAAATTAACTGAGCACTTTTAAAATGAACGGCTCATATAGATCCAACAGAATCATTTAATTTTTTAGGTACTAAATAATTCAGTTTTAGAAGTAAGGTAATTTTATATAGCAGTGAATATAGCCATGTAGCGATGTAGAAAGGGAGCGAAGATGAGAATTAGGGAACAAGAGATGAGCTGCGGAGTGAACTAATGGTCAGGTTCCCACGAGTGCCAGGAAATGCCCAAGATGACTGTGGCGGTCAATTCAGCTCCACCACAGGTGGCATGCCATCCTGTAGATTTTTATCATATCCACTCTGTCATCTCTGCCACTCGTGTTCTTAATCTCTTATTTACTTTTATAACTTCTCGTGTATTTTGGAATCCTTAAGAGCTAATTAGAATAAGATGATTGGTCATGTGTAATTATCATAATTAAGATAAAAAAATCAGGATATCTTGGGATTTAATCGGGTTTTTTTATTTTAACTCACTTAAAAAATATTTACCAAATTTAAAATCATACAATTAGTGTAATTTAATTGTTCACGATAATTTGCTGAAATTTTATCACTTGTACCTGAAATTTTCATAAATATTTTATTTGTGTTGATTTCCCCAAACTTATTATTCTGTTTGTTTTAATTTTAAGTATGACAATATAGTTGGTCGTTTATTGTATCTATGAGGTGATAGAAATAAAACATGCTGTAAATAATTGTTTACTGTTTATGTAGGTACCATATCCAGTATACATACATTACTGTATAATGTATAAAGTACGTGTTTAGATGTCTTTGTGTGATGTACTGCCTCTAGTTGATGTTTCTTTTTAGACTTTTGATGTGAGATGTGCTGCATTTTGTCTACATTTAGGCGTTCAAGTTTTTCTGTCCTGACGATGCCTAAATTGGCGAAACGATGACTGGTTACTTGTTTACAAGTATTTTAGAGACTCCATGTTTCTTGAGTTGAATCTTCCATTCTTTCCGTAACGATTATTCCATTCCATTCTTCTTATTATTTTAACATACTTCCCCGTTTTAATTTAGAGGTGTATTCGTCTAATATTCTAATGATTCTCGTATCTAATTTTTTTTTTTTTAAGAAGGCTTGCAAAATACGCCGAAACGACAGCGCAATTAAACATTACTAAAATATTTATTGCGTGTTTTGTTTCTGACGGCAGTCCCAACGATTCTGTGGTGTTTGGATTAAAGGGGTACTTGTCAGTTTTTTGCGACTATAGGCTCTAATCATATCTTGATTGTTTGTAATGACCTTAACATTTAAGGAAGGGGTCTAAATGAATGTCTAAATGCACCTAAATTTCCATTTTTTTTTGCAGATCAGTTCAGATAAAAATAAAATTCTGTAAAATAAATTTGTGTTCACTAATAATAGTAATTCGTTATTTTTATAATTTTATTTAAATCGATTTATTTTTCTCTTTTACCATTATTCATACCTCCACGCAAGGAAATCTAGGAAAAAAAAATCGGTTGAGTGTGTATCAGCTCTGACTTTAAACCTCATTTATATATATATATATATATATATATTGTAAAAATGGGCTCCATTTTGTATTTATAATAGTCTTTCAAAAACCAAATGGCTCAGAAAGTGATGAAATATATTAAAGACTTGAGGCTTTAGTTTTGGAATATTTCAATAATATTCTAACAATAGGAATTATAATACCGCTTTGCAATGTTATTACATTAATTAATATGAGGAAATCGTCCATACGATCGAAACAAGGAATGAGTAGATCTGCTAAGTGGATGACTCAAAGCCGAAGAGATGATAAAACTGGGGGGACGGGAGGACATAAAACGAAAATGCACCCCACAACTATTAAGGGGCCGGTGATGTGTTGAGGCAGCTGACTGATGTTCTCTCTCTAATAGCCCCAGTCATCTGTCGTCGGTAGCCCTCGATTCAGAATTTTATTATCCCAAGAGATTTCCTAAATGTATATCCTTGGCAGAATGATATATTATACAGGAAGGCCTATTTTATTAAAAAAAAAAAAAATCAAATTTGAAACTGTCATGAAATCCAGAATTCGAGCATTAGATAGACAGAGGGTCACTCAAAACGAAGACGTGAGAGTACAAACTTAGAATATATATTATATTTTTAAAGTATATAGTTTTAATGCCAGTATAAATTTTACTAGCAAAGAATTAAACTGAGCGTGGGTTTTAATTTATTTGTTTAATATCAGACAATTTTAATACCTCTATGGTAATAAGCAAGCACTTTCTTTGTCTTAACGATTACTCTTCCTATATACATAGTAGGGGCAAAATCGATATTAGCATTGGATAGGTATTGTTGTGTAGAGGTGCAAAGAACTAAAATCATCGTAATCGGACCATTATTAAAACACGTTTCTATGGACTGGAGCGCCAAAATGAAACTAACGATTTTGACGAAACTCGCCTAACGTCTTCTCTTTAAAGCATATATACTATGATAATTTAAAATATCGACAAAACAAAAAAAAAGTTAAAAAATACAACGCGTGTAACTGTGTAGCCATATTTTTATTTTCTCAGTTTAGAAAAGTATCGGAATCAAGTTTAATTTTCGATATGCTGTTTAGAATTGAATTTTAGAGCGATCGTTAGGGTCTATTGAATATTATGCAACGTAAACAGTATTCTTCTACGGAGTGAAGTATATTAACAGATTTTTTAAATTCAAAATTGAAGCCAGATTTGTTTTTAGCACTTTTAAAATCTCTATATAAAAGTTTTAGGACGAATCTAAAAATAATTTGTTTTTTAATAACAGCACGTTCGGTCTTTTAATAGGTTTATATTTTTGAAAACACGAGTAGAGGGAAAATGGGGAAACTGGCGCACCGATAGGAGCAGCCAATCAGCAGAGAAGCCAGCATTTGGTCACGTGACCAATGGCGGGAAATTGGAATTTGAATTTTCACCTCGATCTAACCTTAACTATCTGGTCACTCCCCTTTTTAGTCACGTGATTATTAGGCCCCGCCCCTTTTATTCCTATCCCTCTCCAACCAGCCAAACATATTGCTTCACCCTGATTACCCCCACCCTAAGCCGCCATTTTGTTTACAATGACGTGGTCAGCATTCACGCCTAACCACCAGCTTTATCCACTCCACCAATTGAAGGGTCAGGTACCCACTTTATAGTCTGTAACCTCCCCTACGGTTATATAATCATAACTTATACGATGAAGGGTCAGATATCCACTTTATAGTCTGTAACCTCCCCTACGGTTATATAATCATAACCTATACGATGAAGGGTCAGGTACTCACTTTATAGTCAGTAACCTCCCCTACGGTTATATAATCATAACCTATACGATGAATGGTCACGTACCCACTTTATAGTCTGTAACCTTCCCGATGATATTAGTTACTGTTAATATTATCTATCATCCGATTATGGCAAACATTCTAATATTGACAGTCACCTACACAAAACAAGACATTTTAACCCGGAGACGATATAGAAATATCGAATAAATAGTTATCATTTCATGAAAGAAATAAACAATTTGAATTATGAAGTGAGTATGGAAAAGGGTTAATATGAATATTCCTAAATTATCGGAATATTTCGGGAAAAATCCTGAATAAAGTTTTGAATCTCATAAACAGCAGTAAATATCTGACCAGTCAACGTTTCGCCAATTCGGGCATCATTAGGAATGAAAAAATAAAAAACAACATAGTATCATACAAATGGGGACCAAATATACCACATCTTACACCAACATTCTCAAATAATATCAACTACAGATAATAAATCATCTCAAAACAGTTTTATATACAAATATTTGCTAATAAAATATTTTATCATATTCGTCACTTTGAAACGCACTATTTGAGGCACGCATTGCACACAGTCTTGAATTTCTAATCCTCAAGTACTGACTCCTTATGTCTTTTGGGGGGTTAGGTTATCAAGACAGCCAAAATACATGCCTCATCTTGTGCGTTTCAAAGTAACGAATAAGAAAATCGTATTTTTTCACATTTGATAATTGGACATGGTAGGGACGATTTGGAACGCCACTTTGTTTTTAACTTACCAGTACTAGAAATTTCACAATTTTATATTGTCCTCCATGGTAATTACTAGCTTTATGTATTCAAATACACTACCAATTATCAATTTGCGCTCCCCAAACGAACAAATGAAAAATAAATTCAATTTTATCAAAAAAGCCAAATCCGAGGCTTTGACTTGCGGTGTGGGTCATATGGAACCCTTCGTTGTTTTTTATTTTTAAAAATATTTTGAAAAAAATGTTTGCTAGGAAAATCAAGATAGAAAAATGGCCTTAATTCAAAAATTAATTTTGTTGTAGGAACAATGCTCCTCTTCTCTTTAACGGGAGGTGCCTCTAAATGTCGATGGAACAGCTTCCTTAACATCATAATTTGTTGTAGTTTCTCTTCTGCCTTTTTTCATTTTTGCTTCTCTACAGTGATTCTTGAAGCTGTTTTGGAGAGGGAGACAGTGGAACCCAGTTCCATATTACCAGCACTGATGTTATTCCGTATATAAAAAATCTCCAAGTTGGATTTGATGTGTAAAACAAAAATGGGAGACATAAGAACAGATTCAGGAATGAAAATCGCTACAATACTTTGAATTGATGTAGACTGCGGACACCTACCATTATTTGGTATCAGAATGAAAATAACAGTTGGAAACTATCTTCTTAAAGATTTAAAGAATCGATAAAAAAAAAAAGAAAATTTAACTTATCAACATAAACACCCCGTGACAACTAAACCAACAATCTACCCTGCACATTAGCGCTCCTTAGCTACAGATTGAGACAGATACTTATTAACCCATCATCACTACCCGCCAAGATATTAAGGGGTTCCATAATACCCGCAGCATTCCATATTAACACCGCTTTCCCCTAATAATGAACTTCTTTTCCAACGTTTCTCTTGGCAGATTTTTCGAATGAGGTTTCGAATTTTTTCAAGAGGTCTTCTTTTACACATAATTAAATCGTAGAAATGATCTAATTAATTCAGTTCACCTAAGAAAAAATATTTTGTCAAGAATGAAAAATATAAATAAAACATCGAGTATAAAAAATCAATATTTTTTTTACGATAATCGTTAGTTCTATAATGTTTTTTTAATATGAGGAACTTGAATCGGATGCCAGTTTTGAAAAAAAATTATTATAGCTTTAAGTTACAATAATAGGATCGTTTTTGGGATCTGAATTATTATTATTGAATTATTGTTCTCTAATTATGAGCTGAAAGAAGCGAAAGATGGACCCGTGACGCTTTTGCGAAGTGTCCTATTTTACATTTTATATTTTTGGGCCGGCTCTTCGATTATTATTTTTTTCTTGATACGATTTATATTCTGGGTTAGTCAATTCTCACAAAATAAAGCTGCCGTCTGAAAATCTCCAAGAAATAGCAGCAATTTAGATCACTTCATTATAATAAAACAAAAATAAATCTCCTGGAGGAAGCTCAAAGAGAATTACCGTAGCCCTCGCCTTCTAAGACGTCCACACAACATATAAAAATATGAAAAACATTGACTATGTTTAAAATGATTTTTAAAAAATAAAACGTCGCTCGAAATTCCGCTTCTAAATTCTGCCGTCCGGGGCAAGCGCCCCTTTTGCCCCCTCCCTAGATCCGACCCTGCAAGAGAGAAATAAATTAGTATCTGTATACATTTAAATGAATGTTGGATGGAAAAAAACATAAGATAATTCGTTAATACAGATACCTGAAATATAGAACAATATTCTAAAGAACAATTTCATCTTAATATTACAGAAATCGTGTATTTTAAACTCTCCATATAGCAGAAGTGTCATTGAAAGGATATTTTCCGTATTCGGTTGAGAATTTAATTAAAAAGTGCAAATTTACGTGCAGGAACACATAGCGTTTCAAACAACCATCTGTAAGTTAGTGCATGGACTAATGAAAACAGTAGATCCTTCTACTGACTTCAAAACATACCTGAGCTGGCAAAACTTTCACTTTACTGAAAATGTCGTTTTCAATTTGAATAGTATGTATCCAACGATTATTTGGGAGTGGTTTGTTGAGGCTTATTATTATTTTTAGTTTAGTACATAATTTTAAAATTATAACTCTGAAATACATCTAAGATACTGCAAAATAAATTTATCTGATTATAGCATATATAAATAAAATTGCAATGAATACTTCGTGGTTAATTGACAATAAAATGCATTAATATCAATAACAGAACTGATACTTGATAAATGAAATTTTTGGTTTTTGGAAATTTTTAAAAGGCATATCTTCTTTGCCGCCAAAAATCAGTTGTGCAATCTTGTTTTTATTAGAATTAAGATTTCATCTCCGATGTGCTAGTGAAAAGCATCCATATGTTTATTCTGTATATTTTATTAGTCCTGCGACTTCATCTTTCTTTATCTGAAATTCCTTGCATTCTATGTTTCGGGAGTCTATTTTTTTATTCATGCTGCTGACGTGACATAACCATCATATATTATTCTCCCTTTTTTACTTTCTTGTACGCAGTAAAGAAAGTATTGTAATCGCGAAAATTTCTGGTATTCAGATTTCAATGGAAATTCATTATGACTATTCTTGAAACCATTTTGGCTAGTTTCGTTGTGACGTACGTTCGTATCCTGCATAACTAAAATACGGTTGAGTTGAAATTTTGTTTTTGAGCTTGTTGTAACATCTAGCTGTTTTTTTTTTGGTCACAACGAGATTACCGGAAGTAGTACTTTACTTGAAGGTCCTAATAGATTTTCATATGAAATTATATTTAATTGTAATGCGAAATTTATATAATAGTATTAATAACATAATAGATTATGGTTAATATTGGCAAACTGGAAGTGGTACTTTCCTTTAAGGTCATAATAGACTTTTAAAAAATTATATTAAATGCGAAAATTCTCAAATTTGGTATATAATACTTTTATGTCAATATAAATAACATAATAGATTTAGGATAAAATTGAACCAACTGAAGTGGCGCTTTACCGGAAGGTGTTTCTTCCTTTTTTTTTTAAATCTTTTTTAATTCTAGAAATAAATTCTTCAAATAATAGTTTTAAAAAATTTAATTTGCGTTTACCACATCCAAGTATTATTAAATTAGCATTTATTACTTATTACAGAATACAGTAAAACATATAAAAAATAATTGGAACGATTACAAAAGAAAAAATAGGTGATTTTTTGCTCGATTCCTATACCTTCTTTACTACGTGGCGGGAAGTAAAACGCAGTTTAGAGTTTCAAGTAAATTATCACTTCTGGTTTATTAACATTGAATTAGCAGAAGGTGATGTGCTGACCACATCAGAATTTTTTAATGGTTCTCTATGAAATTCAGAAATGAAAGTGACAAATAAGTGCCTTATAAAATAAAATTCTGAGTCTATCGCATCGATAATAGCATGGATGTGCAGTAATCGACGCCAGTAGATGTCATTTTTGAGATAATAGTAACAAAATAGTGATTCAGGATCGCTTTTTGAGCCACTGAGTTATATTTTAACAGGCGTACAAGGAAGTCATATGATGTCCACATCAGATTTTTTTTCCTTTATGAAGCATATTGTATAAAATTCAATATTTAAATCCTTTATAAGGGATTGCCTTTAGACATTGACAAACTTCAAGTAGCTAATACTATAATTATGAAATTTATAGTATTTATTTATACTTTTTAACGATATTTATACCAACATTTTATGCCTTCGTTAGCAATAGCAAGAATTTACAAATGAAAGAGAATCATTTGCCTTCATCAAAGGTTGGTAGGAAAACAATTTCGTTATTTGTATTGTTGATGTTTGTATTGTTGATATTAAGATAAGTTATGTATTAATGTGTGAGTGTGTTATATCATTTCAAAGCGCT
The DNA here is from genome assembly GCA_948150685.1 of Rhaphigaster nebulosa. NCBI lineage: Eukaryota > Metazoa > Arthropoda > Insecta > Hemiptera > Pentatomidae > Rhaphigaster > Rhaphigaster nebulosa. The sequence goes on along the minus strand of OX411306.1, from coordinate 91,594,545 downwards.
AACTTTGCTTTGTATTTTGAATAAAAACTTTCAAGATTTTGTAGATTTAAGTGTAGTTTTTTTTGCTCTTAAATAGACAATGGAGAAGAAGAAAATCCGGACTATTTTCCTGTACGAGTTTAAACTGGGTACTAAAGCGGCCGAGACTGCTCGAAAAATTAACGATGCGTTTGGGCCAGACATTGTTAAAGTACGTGTGGTTCAACTTTGGTTTAAGAAGTTTCGCAGTGGAGATGAGAGCCTCGAAGATCAAGAAGGTCGTGGGCGTCCATCGGTGATTGACAACGACCAGTTGAAGGCATTGATTGAAGCAGAACCGCGCTCAACGATTAGAGAGCTTGCGAAAGAGTTAGGCATCACTCATCCGACAGTTTTGGATCATCTAAAACAACTTGGAAAAACAAAAAAACTCGACAAATGGGTTCCACACGAACTGAAGGAAAATCAGAAAAATCGCCGTTTCGAAGTGTCATTGTCTCTTTCTCAGCGCAACAAAAGCGACCCATTTCTCAGCCGGATAGTAACCTGCGATGAAAAGTGGATTCTTTACGACAACCTGCGACCTTCCGCGCAGTGGTTGGACCGTGATCAAGCTCCACAACACTTTCCCAAGCGAAATTTACGTCAAAAAGCTGGTCTCATCCATCACAGCTTCCTGAATCCGGGCGAAACAATTACGGCGAACAAGTATTGTCAACAAATCGACGAAATGCACCAGAAGCTGCAGCGTATGTGCCCGGCATTGGTCAACAGAAGAGGACCAATCCTGCTCCACAAAGCTCGGCCACATGTCGCACAACCGACCCTGCAGAAGTTGAACGAATTAGGCTTCGAGACTCTACCTCATCCACCATACTCGCCAGACCTTTCGCCTACCGACTACCACTTTTTCAAGCATCTCGACAACTTCCTTCAAGAGAAATGCTTCAAGAACGATGGCGAGGCCAAAAACGCCTTTAACGACTTCATCGCCTCCTGCACTCCGGAATTTTACGCCGGGATAAATAAACTTGTTTCTCGTTGGCAAACGTATATTGATTCTAATGGTTCTTACTTTGATTAATAAAGTTTATTATAAGCTGAAACATTCATGTTAGAATTTATCGGTTAAAAAACTGTAAAATTGTTTTCCTACCAACCGATACTTTTTTCATCATCATTGCTTTTTTGCCTGACGATGACCTACTAAATACATGTAGCTATATATTTAACTAAATAAAGATAAGTAGAATACCTTCATAAGTTCAATTACAGTAACATGGGGAAGAAAGATAAGACACGGTATGAATCGCACTCTAAATTATGATTAAGATTTCATTTCAGTCTACCTTAAAAAGATTCCTTATCTTATACCCTTCTAGAACTTTAATTACTATAGTTAAACTACTACTCATTAATTTTTTATATCGACTTAAAGGAAATAAATAAACGGTTTAATAAATAAAATACATCATATTACATAAATGAACAAACAAAACTTACACGGGTTGGCTTTGTATACCAATATCTCCCTGAGAGAGGCAGGTTAAGAAAGGCAGAGCGAGACCTGAAAAAGGAAAAAGTAGTTTGACAGAGTGAAGGTTGCCCTGGTCATATGTCATGGTCCTCCCAACAGCATCCGGATCTTCCACCCCATCTCCCACCTGCTACCTAGATAATTCGATAAATCGATAGCTCTACGCTCCTAATATACCTTCACTTGACTGCTACCGTTTTCTACACTTTATTTTCTGATAGGTCTCTTTAATTCGAACGCTTGTTATCCAGTTAATATTGAATCCATTAATTTTCCATCCACCGAAAAATAAAAATTGATTATGATATTTATCTTTTGCCAGACTTAAAACTAGATATAAACTGCACATTTTGGAATGATATCAGTAATTTGTTTTAGGAATGAAAGCAAATTATATGGAAGTGCGATATAATTAAAAATAGTTATTTAATCGACATATAGGAAAAATCCTTTTTGTGATGTATATATATTTTTTATTAATTTAAAATCATTACCAATAGTTTATCGATGTGATTACTGAAATATTTTAGGGTTAGGTTATTTTTAATCTTCTACCCGCATAGAGATGATTTAATCAAAGCACTCGCCATGAAAATGTAGAAAAAAAGTGTGTTGTTTGATACACGTATTTTAGTTTTTATGTTGTTTACTGATCAGGCAGTTCGGATATAACCTTCTTGCTCTTCTATATTTATTTTATTTTATTTTCTTAAGTTTGTACGGCAATAGAAAAGAAATTGATCCATTTTATGAATAAATTTCAATATATTCGGAAAGCAATTGATAGAAATATTAATGCAAGATTTATCACTTGGGACCTTACCACACGGAAGGATATGTATATGTACTTTTTAGCGTAGTCGATTTTAAAGGGTATTGCATTATAACCAACTTTTAAAAATACCTTAATGATCTTAATATTTGCCTGTTATGTGTGTTGTAAAAAGGACAAAGAAAGACAACGTTTTAAAACAACTTAATAATTTGTTGGTCAATAATAATAATCCACATATGTTCATTGAGCATCTATATAAATCCCCAAAATGAATAAAACATACATTACATATTGGTAGTTTTCTTAACTAAATATTATTGATATTACGCACTTCTCCCCTCCTTCGTTTAACATGTTATGACCTCTTCGTTTTCAGTGGTGTTCTCTCCTTCCACTTGTCCTGGCAGACCATCCCCTGTAGCTCCTCTTCTGCGTCCTAATCAGCATGCTTAAATTTTACTACCTGGAGTTCTCTTGGACAATAATTAGCAGATAAGCGTCCCGCAAATTGAATGGCTGTCTAATCTTTAAATGTCGAGAGTAAATGGGAATTTGAAAGTAAATGAGGGTTGATCGTAACTCGATAATCGTCACAAATCCGAACGACACCTTGGTTGTTGTCATCATGTACCGTAGGGGTCACCCATGTAATGAAATTGATCTTAGGATACACATTTTCAATTTTTCCCTCCTTTAGGAGATGTTATATTTCTTTTTCTACCGGTATCTGCAGAGGAAATTAAACTCTTCTTGCTTTAATAGTAGCAGACTTTGATCATTCCTTTAAATCGATAATACTCCTTTTCTTTTGATTGTGCTTAATTCTGCTCCGAATAATTCGATGAACTCGTTCAGTAATTCCCTAACTTCTATCTCTGATCTGTTACTATCTAGTGACTCCATCCCCTATATGCTTCACCGCCACTCCTACCCTAAGCTTCATACCGAATGCTACAAACCAAGGGAGGCCAAATAAATAGAGGAACATTTTTCTTCCATTAATACGACTGGAAGAATCTGGTTCAAACCTCTGTGCTCTACTTGTACATTCATTTCTCCAAGCGTTTTTAAGAATGTTTGTTTTCATAGCCTGTTAATTTGCCTTTATAGGGCGGGAGTTTCGGCTGCCCCAATATTTTTATTTATCGTACTTACCTTTGCTCTGGAACTTCCATGACACAGATTCGCCCAATAAGTATTACAGCAATGGTAGCCCGAGGAGCCAGAGAGAGAGCCAACTGAATATAATTTAAAGTGTGTTCTACTCCATCTTCTCTATCAGATGTGCCTACTCGCAAGTTTCTTAGGTTACCTGAAGTACGAGATCTGCAAAGAACCTGGAAATGCCCATTCCTTCCACTTACTTCACTTAGGCCAGTAAAGGATTAAGATAGAAAATGTTTTGATGAACTATATTAATTTTTTGGTTATTAATAATTGGTATGAAGTAAAACGGGATGAAGTTGAACTCAGGATTGATATGATAGAGAATTTGAAATAAAGCACCGACACTGCCTAAAAATTGTTTCAATTTCTTAAAAAAATTGAAATTTATATCAAAATTTACAAATGTTTGCTGTTTTTAACTTAAATGAATATAATTTTGTTGTAATAGAACTTTTAGGTAAAATGTATGTAAGCTGACTACAGGGCACAAATAACCCGATTGCTAATTACTTAATTTTAACCTAAGTTCATTGAAAATCTGTATAAATCTCAAAAATGTTTATAATAAAAAATTTATTTTAATAGTTTTCTAAACTTTATTTTGCCGATACTACATTGTATGGTCTCTGCAATCATCTCTTGTACATTATTGAACTGATTGAGCCACTCAATAATCTGAGTGCGTGTAAAAAACTTGGGTGGCCCATATTATTTGATAATTTAATTTCTGATTGTATATCCCCCGTTGTTTTCCTTTTGATGCAAGAAAGAAATAGAAACTTATTTCGTTCGAATCAACCATCGGAAATCAGTGCAGCTTGAAGTGGCACGTCCGTGCTTCTCGGTCCCTGCATGCTGCGTCCTTTCCAACTGCTAACAATTTGGTTTAGCCCTCAGTTTATCTCTATTCTCCGTCCGTGTACATTGTGGGTGCCAAAATGTAAAGTAATTTGAGTAGTGGGGATCCATATATTTATTTAATAGACTTTTCGCGGCACCAAAACACAGGATGTAAATTGCCGCCTAATCAGCAAGTATTATCGGTGCTACATTACAATTTACGAGAGGTTAAATTGGCACTGGGTGAAAGCTTGAATTTTTTAAGGTTATGTCGCATTGTGTTTGAAAAATCATGAAAGAATATGCTTTATTGGCATGATCTTCGTCATGAAGATCATGCTAGTCAGACTAGCATTTGGAACGCCATTGTAAATTTATTTTAAATTTAAATAATTTTTTTGTTTTTACCTCTACCAATGCATTGGAAATTATGAAAACAGAAGAAGATTTGAGAAGAAGATATAAACATTTCTTAATTATGCGGAACAGAGTCGGATCGGAGAACCTTGTAGGAGTTGATGTACAGTTGGATAAGCGTTAAGAAAGGACTTAACTGAGTCTTTTGCTTAGTCTTTACTAAGAAGAGGGAAGAAAGACAATGAAGTGTAAAAGCCAACGGGGATTCTCAAATGATTGCTGCGCCGATTGACTCATCATCTAAAGAAGAGTTAAATATTCAGGATATATTTGATCTATCATGTCCTCCATCGAAAAAACATGCACTTCATTATCTGAGTTTTTCTGGTGTGTCCTCCTAAAAACTCCAGACAAGCCGGATTCAAGAGAGGTCGTTAATGGGTTTATGGTTAATCAAATCACGAAGTAGTTAAAATTACTAAATTAAACTTTGACATTTTTGTGACTAAGAGGATTTAACTGAAATAAAAAGATAAAACTGGGATTATTCAAACTACAATTAATCCCTCAAAATTTGGAAGTTATCATCTTCCAATACACTTTTAAAATGCTATAGATATAGGGCAGTTGCAACATAAATGTAGTGGTACTGTAATGTTGTCCGCTAGTGATTTTTTTCAAATGCATTAGCTAGTGATAAACTGAACGATTATAAAGAGCGCATTAAATTGTTCCTGATATTCATTGGAAGGAATCCAGGAGGCGCAATTAAAATGCTAGATGATGATGGAGATTTATTTATTGAGTTATGTTTTTATTTAGTGAGCAATTGGACTTGGATATGTTGAAATAATTTCCTTTCTGGTCGTGATTTGAAGCCATTTTTTAAAAATGATCTGGATTACTAACTAAAATTACTATTATGTCAAAAAAAGTTTACCCTGCACTTATTTTTCAGAAAAATACAGAAGACTTCATTTTTAAAAATATGCTCGATAATTGGGAATAGACATGGACTTTTGAAATATGAAACCAAACCAATGGGACAGTGACCTATCTTATTTAAAATCTATTGAAATCATAAAGCCTCTAGGAGTTGTCAATATCGAAGTCGAAAGGGGGTCACATTTATACAGAACTTAAATGGTTAATGGAATATGGTTAATTTAAATATAAGTAAATTAGGTAAAGAAGTTTAAATATTTCAGCCAGACTATTATTTTAACATTTTACAGAGTTATAAATTGATAATGATAGTTCATAAAATAAACCTAAATGATCCACTCTTTAATGTCTCTATTTCAGTCTCGATTCTGCAGGAGTTAACGTTCATGTATTGGTGAAATAATTTGTACAAATTTAAACAATATCAGAAAAAATGGGAGGTTTGTGCGTCACTCAGCAGTTTTTCACGATACGTCTTCATCAAGGCTCCGACCCACATTGCATTTTCTGTCAAGGGTTTTTTTTATAACCATGAGTATATCTTGTGTCTTACTTTTATGAAACTTCCACAAGCCGAATCAGCATAGAAAGAAACCGATAGAAATAGAAAGAATAGAAAACCGAGCATAGAAAAAGATTTAAGGCAATCGAAGCTATAAAAGAAACATATTTCTAAAAATGATTTACAATTCTGCATCGACTCATAGCAAAGTTTCAAAAGAACTTTGTGGGGTTATATTGAAGGGGATTATGTTAAAATTAAATAAATGAGAAACAATAAAAGACTTTATTCCAATTTTTTTTTTCACACTACTTACCATCAAATGCATTACTGAATTAACATAATAATTGACTGATTATAACTGAACTATGCTATAATTGACTGAAAGGTGACTGAATTCAGCTAGTGAAACATACCAAGTATATAATCAATAAGCCATTTGATTCATTACAAATTAAATAAAGTGAATCTGTAGGCATAGCTTGATACAAATATTGGAATAAAGATTTGAATAAATAATATTATTATGATAGGAGATTTGTGTGTACCTTTAATTTTAATAAATAATCAGAATGCCGTCAGCATAAACAGTTGTGACACTTGTGTTATCGCGAAGTCCAGTTATACCAACCGCAGTGGTTGTTTTGTGGGGATTCTTAAGAAAATAGGAACAGAAAGTCGGCATTGCAGAGGAACTCAGAGACGATTTGATAAGTTTTAGGCTCCTCTGCCCCCTCTTTTTGAGCTCTTCATTTATCATCAGAAAGGAAACAGGGCAGAACTTTATACTGTCTTAACATCTTAGCGGATTTCGGTCCCATGTTAGTACTATTTTATCCACTAAGAGAGATCAAAATATAATTTGATCAGGTAAAAGATATATATATATATATATATATATATATATATATATATATATATATATATATATATATATATATATATATATTTAAGAGTGTGAGTATTTAAATAAACATACATTTACAGATGAATATATTGAATATATGAATATTCACTTTCAAAGTCCAGTGGAATAACAAACTAACCAAAAATTACTAACCATAATTTTTAATAATATTGCGAGTCGCTAATACAATTCTTAAAAATTCCGCCATTCCGGATAGTGAGAGATGCGCTATAAACAATTTATTTCTAAGCGAAATGAATACTTAAAATTAAAAATAAAACAAACAACAAACATTGATCCGTCCTAGTTACAGAAACGCATAAATTTAAGGAATTATTTTACTTCGTTATTTCTACTTTTAATTTAAAACTAAATGGAATTTCTATGGAAACTCTATGGAAACATTTAAAATTTCTTTTACTTGAGGCTCTACTTGAGTAGAAATTCATATATACTCAAAGAAGTGTGGTAAGTGATAGTTGTGTGATGCGCGCACCCTACTAGATATCATGTGATTATCATCTTTTGAAAACAACCAAAATATAACTCAAAATTGTACAATTCAACTGCATACCAGCTGAATAGCATACCAGTTACAAAGCAGCTGAAAATGTTTTTTGTTCGGTCAATTTATATTTACACTATAGGTTGTACTCGTACTTAAGGCTGCCTGTACATCAACCCAAGATGATCTTTTTTTCGAAATCATATTTTTTTCACGACTCACGACTAACTATACTCCTGAAATTTCATAAAATGCTATACCTTACTCACAATAAATGGTGAGCACTTAGAAAAAAGGGATTACTACGACGCAATAACATATTTTAGAATAACTTTATTTTGAATCTCAAGGGATTAGAATGTGTTTATAAACTATCTCGAAAGAAAGTTCTTATAAGTGCATGACAGCTTACTATACCCGTAATGTTACGTTTGTGTCAAAAAATGGTTTATTTTTGAATCAATAGAGAACACAGCAATTCAAAATTAAATGACATATCAATTAAAAATCTTGTTATTTCAATTTCTTCAAAGCTCTCCAATATTGAATAATTTTGAGTAGATGCTGTGGCAAAAGGATAGAGTATGGTCTCTATCTGTACATTTTAAGAAATTTCTGATTTTAGATAATTAGAGAATTATATCTTAAATATAACAATGATGGGACTGAATAGTTATTTTCATTGTAAATTATTATGGTTAAGTCCTTTACCTTCACTAAAGATGTTTACATATGTTTGCCACCCTTGTACCCTTCTTCTTTGGCGTATAGTCGTGAAAAAGGAATTGGCCATGTAACGGAGACTGTCAAAGAACTTAATATGCTTCCTAGTAACAACATTTTTCACCATGATACTAATCTTATGTAAACATTTAAATTCATTTAATTTTTCTAGGTTTGCTATTCTGTAACGATTCTAACCGTTTAGATGTTGATTTTGGTATGTTCTTGAACCCAGGAAAACCATAGAGTAGTGCCGGCCTAAGGATGCATTTATAAATTAAAAGTTTCAACCTGAGAGAAGGATTCCTTGAAACTAGTGATTGATCTTGTTTGCTTTAGCTTGAACTGACTTTAGTCATGTGTCGGTCTGTAGTAGATACAGTAATTTACTTGAGATATTATTTGAGTATCCGTTCAGCTGAAAGTTTTTTTCCGCCTTAAGATAATATCTTAGTTTTGTCAACATTGACCTCAATATTTAACTTTCCTAGCTCGTCAATAATATTTTGGCATGGCACTACGGCTTGTTTTAGTGCCCTTTCAGTATTAAGGCTGCTCCTTGTGATAGTTATGTCAGCAGTTACATTGGCTTTTCGGTACCTAGTTCCAATAATGTAAAATGTATAGATAAAGAAAATTACAGGCATCAAAATCGCTCCTCTTGGAAAACCATAACCTAGAGGTATTCATTTTGAATATTTTCCTCCAACTTTTACTACTGTCTAACGCTCAGTGAGAAACGATCGCAAAATTGAATTAAGTTGCTGAGGGCATTTAAGATCAACCAATTGCTGACAGACTTGGCTGTGCGAGACGCATAAGCAATCAGTTGATATCAGTGACGGTGGTGTTCCGATTGAAATTTCACTTCATTCTGCAGTTTCATCAAAGTTTCATCAATTTCATCTGTAGATAAGTGTGCTCGAAAACCTACCTATTCTGGGGAAGTATTGCCTTGCTTTACCGACAGAAATCCTTAATATAATTTAGGAGGACTTTTTCAAATATTTATCCCAAATAATAAAGCAAGCTTATCGGGAGGTAATGAAAATGGTCATTTCTCATTTTTCCATGTTTATATAGAGGGAATAACGTCGCATATTTCTATGGTTCAGGAAAATGTCCGCAGCCTCATGAGTATTGAGTGCACTTACTAAATGTTAAGTATAGTATTGAGGACACTTACTGAATGTACAATCACTATTTTTGAGAGTTTTGTAAGGAAAATGGTCTGAACCCCATAACATACCGGAGCTCGGATTTCTTGAGAATTAGTTTCAGTTCTTTTGGAGATGAAAGCATACAATTGTTTTCCGTTCTTACATTTGGCAATGCGGTTTAGTTTCCTGTTCGTCTTGCGATGTCTTTGTTGTAATATTCGGCTAATCTTTTGCTTGTTGCTCCGCAGTTAAAAAAATGTCTCCATCGTGTAGTCTTACCAGCTTACCTTTTCTCGTCTTATTTTAAAGACGTTTCTAAAAGATGGTCTTAAGATCTTAAGATGGTCACCATGAGCAGTCCTAACTTTATCTTTCCAAAAACTGTTTTCCCATATTCTTAAAAGGTTATGGATCTGTACAGTCTAAGAGTTAAGGATTTACTTTATGTCGATGTCTCTTGTTCGATACCATTTATCTGTTTTGTTGTTTTATAAGCTGTAGAAAATGATCCGGTGGGAAGGCAAACACGCTTTTAACGGTGTAAACTTTGGAATCGCTTTGACAGCAGCTTCCTTTATGATTTTAGAGAAGATTGTTATGCAGTAGTCAACTTTTTCTACTGATTAGATTGCTGGGACCATTTCCAGTTAGTGATATACCTGACTCCGATATAAACCCAGTCTGTCTGCTGGTAGTCGTATCTGGAGGGAGGTTCTTTCTCGAGTTTATCTAGCAGGTAAATTATATAAGACAGCCTTGTGATCGGATGTAATGAACTCCAATGCAGTACATCTCGTTTTCATGAATACTTGTCTGGATAGTAGTAGGTCGAAAATCGAAGTCATCTCACTATTTTCCCAGTGTCGAAACGTACGCAATTCATAGTAAACGGTGTCTATGTGATCATCATCAACCTTTGTTACTTTTTACATTGTTCGAAATAGTGTGAAGAGCATTTAAATCACCGATCACCCAGTGATTACTTCGTTTGTCACATTCCTCGAGATGTCTTTTATATTTGATAGGAGAACCTCGCTGGCGACTGTATAATGCGATTACACTGATCGGCATTTGCAGCTGCATTATTACAGTGATCTGATGAAGTCTGCTATCGGCTAGACTCGTTGGAGGAGGCTTATGGTTTGAGTAGTGCGATGGCGTATGGCAATGAAAACATCAAAAATGGAGCAGTGAGATTCTCTTGGACAATGGAGTATCCAGGAAAAGTTATTCTTTTGTCTTTTAACCAAATGTCGGTGGGAGACGTGGTGGTCGAGAAGGTTTAGGCGTCACCTTAGTCAAGACTGCTACGGTGCCGGTTCGAATCCGACCCGGAAGAATTGAAATTTTGTGGCGGCCCCCACGACCTTCTTACTCTGGTTAGAATATGTTTGTAACCTGTTGGATAACCTGTTCTGCGTGCATTTAAAAGAACGTAAAGAGCGTTTAACCCCCTCTCTCCTCTCCCTCCTCCCCCCCAAAAAAAAATAAACAAACCTCCGGTTTTAAAGATACCAGAATTTCCTACTGTGGTAAGGTGGCTGGTTTTGACCTAACTCCAAATCTACGTGCTTTTCGCCATAGTCTGTACGAAGCAATGTGGTTCCCTTTGCAATTCTTGCATTTCAGACTCGGCTGTCTGCAGCATTGAGAAATATCATGTGTCCCAATACAGGACATATACAAGTTGTCTACCACAATGGTTCTTTGTGTGTCCTAGTTCTTGACAAAGATGACATTGAGGAATACCTCTGTCCTCTTTATATTCAACTTATAAAAGCCTTGGAAGGACTGTATTTGTTTGCAAATATTTAGAAATTAAATAGGCTTTGTAAAGAGGAAAAAACGAAACAAGAAACGAAGCAGGAATATAAAATCCTACAACTCGTAGGAATACAAAATTTCATACTTGAGAAGATCATCTTGTAAGTGATGATATTGAATCAATAATCATTAGAGCGAGACATTCTCGTCTCCTTATAACAGTTCACTAAATCATCACCCTCTGCCTCTTAATCTCCATGTGTTTGGTGAAGTTTTTAGAATATCTGCCAAGTTCTTAACCCTTCGCTGTGCTCGAAGTATCCGTTTGTTTAATACCTATTGAGACTTAGTCGTTATTAACGTTTACAATCACTGTTTATTTCATTATTTAATTAGAATTCGTTACTTTATCGTTCTTTCTTCGAAAATAGGGAGATTTTCTAATAATTTTCTTATTACTTTAGATAGCAATGCAATTACGTTTTTAAATTTGTTAATTGATTTTTGTTGCTTTTCAAATACTACTGTCAAAATATCCCATCGTAATTGTTTCTATCAGGAAGATAGTAGAGGGAAAATGCGGGAGCTGGCACACTTCTGTGCGTGCCCACGTGACCAGTCACGTGACCTATGGCGGGAAATTTGAATTTTCACCTCGACCTAACCTTAACTACCACATGGTCTCACCTCGACCTTAACTTAACCCTCTCCAAATAGCCAATCATATTGCTTCACCCTGATTACCCCCACCCTAAGGCGCCATTTTGTTTGATGTGGTCAGCATCCACGCTTAACCACCAGGCTTATCCCCTCCACCAATTGAAGGGTCAGGTACCCACTTTATAATATGTAACCTTCCCAACGGTTATATATAATCTTAACCTATACGATGAAGGGTCAGATACCTCCTTTATATTACATACATATATTTTATATAACCTTCCCAAAGGTTATATAACCTTTATATGGTTTTCGTGTTTGTGCAACCTTCTCAATGTTTACATAACCTTTACAATATTTAACTTTATCAACATGTAAACAGATTGGATCATGCATAGACAAGTTGGATGATGCTTAGGTGAAATGCAAACATGGACTTTGAACTTATGCCCCGCCCCTTTTTAGTCACGTGAACCACAGAGCCTCCTCGGCTATGCTCCGCCCACATGGTTTTCCCCCTCCACCCATTGAAGTTTCAAGTACCCACCTTATAGAGCATGAGTGTACCCGACCGCCATTTTGTTTTTCTTACGCCGCCATTTTGTATTTTTTTACCGTTTGAGAGACTTAAGGTTTTATCGAAGGGTCAGGTACCCACCTTATAGAGCATGAGTGTACCCGGCCACCATTTTGTTTTTCTACCGTTTGAGGTTTTGTTGATTGTTCAGGTACCCACTTTATAGATAACCTATACGATGAAGGGTCAGGTACCCACTTTATAGTATGTAACCTCCCCAACGGTTATATAATCATAACCTATACAACGAAGGACCAGATACCCGCTTTATAGTCTGTAACCTCCCCAACGGTTATATAATCTTAACGATGAAGGGTTAGGTACACACTTTATACTCTGTAACCTTCCCAAAGGTTACATAACCTTTACATTGTTTTCGGTTTATGGAATCTTCTCAATGTTTACATAATCTTCACAATATTTAAATTTTGCCTACATGTAAACAGGTTGGATCATGCATAAGCATGTTGGATGATGTCCAGGTGAAAATACAAAATCTGGACTTTGAACTGTTTATCTCTAAAACATAAACAAATAGTAAGGCTTCTTAATCCTATAACGGCTTTTGGACTTCGAGCTCTTAATCCCCTTCCTTTTTTATCTCACTTAAACATAAACAAAACAACTTTTCATTGTTCTACGTATTTTTAATCTCTCATAGTATAAATAATGGTCCTAAAAGGATTACCTTTTAATTCCTAAAATATATCGACGAATCGAAACGACTGTATCACGCTGGCCAAAGAGGTTATACCTTCTCACAGCTTTGAAATATTTTCAAAGTACACGAGTCGGTATTGATAACTTCGAACACGATAATTAACAATAATTCTTAATTCTTTAACAGCTTTTGGACTTTGAGCTGTTAATACCAAAACATAAAGATTGATTTAGGACTTGTTAATCCTTCCGCTAAAAAGTAAACAAATTTAGCTTTCGCAATAATCCTCTATCTCTTTATCCTTCCTTTAAAAGTAAACAATGGACTTTGAAATGTTAATTCTCTATCATTACTCATCTCGCTGAAACATAACCATAACAACTTTTTAATCTTATATGTATTTTTAATCTCTCATAGTATAAATAATTAAAACGCCTTAAAAGGATTAAATATTAAGTCCTTAAAGTTTTTTTATCATTTACAAACAATGATATAGAGCCTTTTAATGCTTTCATAATATCTGGATAGATATTATAAGCTGTGAGAAGGTAGAAGGTGAGAAGTTATGTAGAACATCAGATTCGGTCAAGTACACTTCTCGAAATAGGCAATCTCCCGATCTCAGGCAATTGGCAGTTTAGTCCAGTTTGGTTCACAAAAAATTAAGTAAAAAAATCTTGTAAAAAATACAAATTTTCAACCTCCTCCTTATGCGTTTTTCGCCATCTTGAAAAGCAGGAAAGAATAAACTTTTACTTGTTTTTCCGCAATAACTCGCTTCAAGTGCATTTAATTTAAAATATTTTAATTACTAATTTTAAATAATGTTAAATTTCCTTTAAGGATTCGCATAAGATAATTTCATTCAAGAATTGCTACCGAGATACGGGACGTGAAAATCTGCAAACATGTCCAAAAATTTTTGAAAGTTGGATATGCCAGTGGTTTCACATCTCAAATCGATGATAAATCTTGACGCTTTTGAATTTTAAAATTTACGCTTTATCATGAAATAAAAAATACATTAATAATGTTTTTTATATATACAATATATTTTGTGACAATATCTACATTAATTTTTCATTTTCAAAGTCTTTTTGCAATAAGCAAATCTGCGCTCATCCGGATATCATTTAACTTGGCAAGTTTCTTGACCACTGTCTCGACAGTCGTCGTGGTGGGTTGTAAGCTTTCGTGGTAAATGTAAGTGTTTGTGCTGAATGTACATGTATGTCAGTTTGCTGTGGAAATATTTGTAGTTTTCTGTTACAATATCTGAAACTGATAGGACTTTCAAGTCCTTGTGTAGCAAGTCATTTGTCACATAAAATGGCATCTCCACAATTTTTTGCAATGCTTTTGTCTGGAAAGACTGAATTCTTTGGACATATGAAGTTTTGGGAAAGCCTCATAGCTCTATACGGTATATATATAAAGGTTTTATTAGTACTTTGTAGATGGTACTATTACCGGTATTGGTGAGAGGAGCTAGTTCGGCAAGTGGACCTTTTTAATAGATGGTAAGTCTGATAGTTAAGGATAGTTTGGAGCGTCTGCCAAGCGATCCGAATATAATCCAAATCGGTTGTTCAGTTGTCTTTTCTCAAGGTGGATTCTCTATGCCTACAAAGGAAGGCCTGTGTCATCAGTTTTTGCATTTCTCTTATTTTATTTATTTATTACTATCAATAAAAATGTATTATAAAATCAAATTTTCAAGTTATATTACAAGTTCGCCTACATACATAAGTCACATTATTTCTGAGGCATTTTGCCACATAGTAATATATCTGTCCTGAAATCTGCTTGTTTTTCTTTATTTCTATTTTTATCACATAATTATTATTATTTCTAATATTTTTAAATTTCATAAATATTTTTAGGATATTTTAAGGTAAAATGGAATAATATAGAACCTGGAGAAGCTGGTCCTCTTGGCTCCCACATTACTACGTCCCTGTGCACACACATATATATATATATATATATATATATATATATATATATATATATATATATATATATATATATACAAAGATTATTTATATACTGTCTGTAATGTAAATTACCTTTGATATTTTTCGTTCTTTGTACCTGGTCTTGTAATTTTGTTATTTTATAATAAATTTATGTTGGAATCCAATAATCTGATAAACTAGTGTTGTGGAATTTTGGAACATATTTGTATCTCTTTTAAAGTTGGATATACATAGCGATAACCTCATATCTACTTTCTTTCACACTTTTTATAAAACTTTTCACAATTTATTTTTTATTGGTACCACATTTTGCTTTTTGTTATTTTCAATCTTATATTTATTTATTCCTCAAGTTTTTTTGTACTTTATTGTTGTCGGATTATCCAAAATTTACATTTGTATTTTATGTATTTATTGTATTTGGGTGTATTGTTCCAATCTTATTGTATATTATAGAAGGTGCCAATTTTAAAGGAATTTGAAGATCTAATTTTGTTGCTAATTTTCTTTAAATTTTTAATTAAAATGAAGGGAAAAGAAGATATTATTTACACCACCTAATATTAAGCTATAAATACATGTGCACAGGGACGTAGTAATGTGGGAGCCAAGAGGACCAGCTTCTCCAGGTTCTATATTATTCCATTTTACCTTAAAATATCCTAAAAATATTTATGAAATTTAAAAATATTAGAAATAATAATAATTATGTGATAAAAATAGAAATAAAGAAAAACAAGCAGATTTCAGGACAGATATATTACTATGTGGCAAAATGCCTCAGAAATAATGTGACTTATGTATGTAGGCGAACTTGTAATATAACTTGAAAATTTGATTTTATAATACATTTTTATTGATAGTAATAAATAAATAAAATAAGAGAAATGCAAAAACTATCGTTCTATGTCACCCTCTCTCTCTCTCCCTCTCCCCTCCACTCAATGAGACGAAGGTTCCTTTGTACTTCTTGCTACGGTACTGTACGTGCAAAGATTAAATCCGTAAATTAATCTTTCAGTACTAATGAGACACTGAATCCATCATCAACTTCTTTTGTTTCTTATTTTATAATTGGTTATAACATGTTTCTCTGAAATATTTAATTCTTGACGATTCCTCGGTTGTTGATTGAGAGGCATCTAATCATCAATCTACGGTTAGCTCTTAGCAATCGGAGGTGCAGATATGATTAAGCACTCCAACAAACTCAAGATGTAGCAGAAGATTTGGAACAGTTAAACTTTAACGAGGTGAACAAAGACCCGAGCCAAGACAATGGAGCCAGAACGAAATGTGTAAACAGGCTGGCCCTCTCCCACTCAAAGTTAATCAGCTTAAGCAGGGCTCCAGCAATCAGTCAACTCGAGAACAATATCCAGCTGCTGCTTCCTCTGGTCACTCTTGACCCTCAGATTCTCGTTCCAGGGAAAGCGTTTATATATGCTCATAAAATTTGTAATTGTTTAATTTACTTTAATATTAATAAAAAATATATATAAATATATATATATATATATATATATATATATATATATATATATATATGTATATTATAATATAATATATTTTATAATATATAGTATGTTATAAAATTATTTTTACTACTGTAAAATTTGACAACAAATAGAATTTTTTACGCATTCTTTTTAGCTTTAAATTATTTTTTCTCTAATTTTATTGCTATTTTTTAATATTATTACTTTTAATGTAGTTACATTTATTTTATTTTTTTTATCACGATATAATTAATAGTTTGGTCCTGCTTATGTAATATGACCAATGTATTGAGGAAAAAATAATAATAATAGTGTAATATTAAGTGATTACAATGTTATCATTATTTGTTCTATGTGAATATTTAAATTGTACAAATAAAATAATTCCAATGTCTATTTAAAATGTATTAATCTAAAATTAGTAACAACCAATCATTATTTATTATTTATACATGCAATGATAGTATCTTTGTATTATTATTATTGCTTCATTTTATTTATAATGTCCTTATTGATGTGTTCCTAAATATGTTATGCATATTTTATAAAATTGACAGATTATTTATTTATTAAAAATTTTGGGCGCTTCAACCACTTCGGTTATTTTTGTCCTGTACTAAGCTTACAGACATTGATAACTTACAAAATTGAAGTTCAATAAAAAAAAAAACTGACATATAATATAGTTTAAAACTGGAAACATTATAAATAACTATAATTTATATACTTCTGTATACTTATATACAGCATATATATACATATATAGTCTTTGTGTATATATATATATATATATATATATATATATATATATATATAATAAGATATATATATATATATATATATATATATATATATATATATATATATATATATATATATATATATATATATATATATATATATATATATTTCTGATTTAGAATTTAAATTAATTTCTTTTTTTATTTCAGTTAACTATATTACTCAATTAACACAATTATGATAAACAATTAATTTGGTAATTAAAATAGAATAATATAGACCTAAGTTATCAGTAACCATCTCTTAGCTTTCGACTGAATAAATCAATGTAATTGTTTGTCTTTGTAAAATTATAATTTTCGTTGTTTATTATTATTATTTTTCAAAATAAAACTTGCTACATAAACTATTTTATTTATAATTAATTTATTTTATTTACTTTATTACAATTTATACAGTTACTTGAAATGATATTTTTTTTTGTCACATATATTAAAAAATATCTGATGTGGGCAACACATGACTTCCTTGTACGCCTATTAAATTATAAATCCGTGGCTCAAAAAGTGATACTGAATTTGGTTACTAGTTTCCGAAGATTGCAGTAAAAACGACACTCGGCGTCGCGACATCCATCTATTGACACACAGATACGCACGCACACACCCACACTCCACTGGAGGTCTCATTCCGTTATTAAATGTCGTTTTTTTTTTTTTCAGTAGGTAACTAGTTTCCAAGAGATTTCTTCGTGTTCTGTGACAACATTAAAACTGTCAATATCAGTAGATCACTAAAGCATTAGAAATCGACAGTTTCTAAATTTTAAGCGGAAGAACCCACTTAACTTATATCTTATTCTCCTGCTGCAGACTATTTCATCGCACAAATGGGGAGGAAAACCAGTATTACATGCCCAATATTAACACTTAAAATAAGTAATAAAAATGTTTAATTAGAGTATAAACAAAATCGCGTTGGTAACCTTTATTACCGAAACATATGATTTCTCCATTTAATTTTAATATAATTTTTGATGTAAGTTTATTATGACCTTCAAGTAAAGTACCCTTTTCCGCTCACCAATTTTAACCATAATCTAGAAAATACATTCATATTGATATAAAAGTCCTATTTACTACATTTTAAATGTTTTACATTATATTTTAATATAATTTTTGATGAAAGTCTAATATGACCTTCAAGTAAAGTACCTCTTCCGGTTTTCCAATTTAGACCAAAATCCAGTATGGTATTTAAATCAATATATAAGTTCTAAATACCAAATTTGAGAAGTTTTCCAAAGTATTTTAATATAATTTTTGATGAAAATCAATGATGACCTTCAAGTAAAGTACCACTTCCGGTGATTAAGCAGTGACCAAAAAGGGAGGTTCACAACTAGATTTTACAACAATCCTAAATACTAATATCAACTTTCTACGGCTAACCGTTTTTGAGTTATGCGAAATACGAACGTACGTACATACGAACGTACGTACGTACGTACGTACAGACGTCACGACGAAACTAGTGAAAATGGATTTAGAGATGGTCAAAATAGATATTTCCGTTAAAATCTGAAAACCGAAAATTTTCGCGATTACAATATTTCCTTTACTTCGTACAAGGAAGTAATAAGTTTTAAATTATATATAGTGTTTAATTGTTGCTTTATTTTATCTTGTAAAAACATTATTTTTCACTGATTTATTTAAATTGAGCCCTTTATCCATGCTGAATTGTGTTAACAGTATTAAATTGTCAAAACTTAATATTAATATTTAATTCAACATTTGAATTCCTCAGATACCTATGCGATAATAGAAACCGGTACATTTGACCATTCAACAAGATCACCGAGTTACAAAAAGAAATTAATGAAGACATTTTTATTTATTTATAGCTGGAAAAACAGCTGAATAAATTTGGGTGAAAGTTGGGAAAAGGTAGCAATTTGGGTTGAATGAAAACACCGTGTGGATAAAATCCTCCGGGGAATGTTGCAAACAGAATTTATTTCCATAACACATGAATACATCATGTGACAACTGGGGAGGGAAGAAAATTATTTTGAACCTTTGTAGAGACTAAATATTCATAGCAACAGTCTGTAATAAATTCGATTCCAAGTCGCTGCTACGGCAAGGAGACTTTGCTTTTAAAAAAGTAAGTCTGAATGATTAAATTTAGTCCATAGTTTGATTACCAAGAAACTTATTTATTCATTTTTGAGGATTATTTTAAAATGAAGAAAGAAATAACGCCGTCATATTAAGTTATTATTATTAATAATAATCGGAATAATTTGTGATCGGTATGTATATTAGTAATAGGATTACAAACCACAAATATTTATAAAGTACATTATATATAATTCTATTATAAGCCGTTTATTTCTGGAGTTGAATAGGTCCACTTTTCACCACGGGAAAAATAAATTCATGACAATTTTAGTTAAATATAGATATCCTATTTTTATACTTATAATAATATATACAATGAAATTTTGTAGATAAAGTAATCAAAAGAATTTCAGGAATGAAATGTTATCTCAAACATTTTTTGTTTGAACTTTTTTTTTGTTTTTTCACCTATAAGTCCTAAAGAGTGCATTCTATCGAAAAAGTTATGGCAGCTATTCCGAATTTTAAAATAATATCATAAACAAACTTACAGACAATTTAACGTTCTTTAAAATTGATGATTACAAATATTTACCTCAAATGCACAGGGAGCGAATTATTTTGTAAAAACTAATAAAAAGTTCCTTCTTTGCTATTTTTCAAAATGGCATAAAATACACAAAAAGAAGGAAGTTGGAAACTTGGGTTTGTTGCCAGAGGAGCATTTAGTACAACATACCTGAATATTAAAACTACTTCATGTTTTGCAAACTAAAATGCAAACCAAAATGGGCTAAAATGATTATGTTTTGGTATTCATTAGACGCTAAATTTGCTGCTTCATTTTATATACCATTATAGGTAAAAAATTAAAAGATATTTAATGATACCTAAAAAAAAAAAAAAAAAAAAAAAATAAAATCAATCTTGAACAATAAGCACACATAATGGACTTGTTCAGCCTACTTCCTATTTATTATCCCTTTACAGATTGTACACTAACGAATGCAATAAATACAAAATCAACTAAATAATATTTCTTTTTCAGAATATGGTCGATTGGCTTGAAGAGAGCCTAAATGGTGTTAGTTTGAAGAAATCACTGGAGAGAGAACTGGATAAGTAGTCCTTAACTCACGCAACATCTCTCCGTTCGACCTTACTTGGCAGGCAGATAGAAGGCACCTCCATAGTAGTACAGGTAAGGGGTTTAGAGTCCAGTGTAGTGATTTATTTGTTTTATTTTCAACTAAAAAGAAATTATAAGTTGATTCATCAACGAGCTTAGTGAAACCAGGATTCGATGCCGTTACTATCAAAATATAATTCCAATCAAACATATCAATAATAAGTTCCAAATATCACAGCGTCAATCTAACAGCCTTTGACCGCTACCACACCTTGAACTAAAGATTGTATTAAATATTTCCGAAATATTTTATCTAAGGATTTTATAAAATCCTTCAAATCCAATCCAGAATTTTGCTTAAATGACCAAATAAATATCTCCAATACTCCAATCATAAATTTATTCCCATCTATAACACAAAAAACAATTACTCACCGGCCTTACTGGGAAAACTCTGACCCTTAAACCGTTTACCTAAAAACATTCTGTCTATCATCTCGTTCATTGCCAGTATAATCCGAGAAGAAACCAGTACAAACTTTTCTGTTTGATATAATCCATTTAAACCTTGGTGAGTACCAACATGTATTTGATTTCTTGTCTTAATTAAATTCATAATTCATAAATCTTTTACAATACTGATTTATATAATTTAATATGTATAATAATACCAACTATATTTTGAATTGCTTATTTTTGAATTTTTTGTGTGTTTTTAGAACTGAGGATGAATGTATAACATTTGAAACTAGTTTTCAATAAAACAAATTTATAGAAGTGGCAAATAATTTATCAATCCCTTATTAGATTGATCCTTCTATACCACCATGCGGTTGTTAACTAATTAACTAACTTCCTTATTTTATAAACGTAATGAATTAAAGACTTTTTTTGAGTGCTGAGACAAGGTAATATTGGAAATTATTGATATTTTTTAGAGCATCTAACGACAGTTCAGAATATGCATCAACAGTAATAAAGGTAGTTCTGTAGGTACCTAAGTTTGGCGAAATATTAAAATTCAAATAGAGAGATTGAGGCTCAAATCCCTTAAAAATGAACTAGTTAATATAATAGTTCTCTTAAAAGTGAAAAAATGAATAATTAATTTTCAATCAATCATACTGATACTTGTCATATAAAAATAACACTCAAAAGTTTGTCGGAAAATGTTTTTCTCATTAGATTCAGAAACAAAATGGACCCATTTCTTAATAATAATTTTACATATTTAAACATTAAAAATTAAAATCCTCACTCCCTCACATGTCCTATTTCTTGAATTATCTACATTTACTTTGTACATACTATCTGCTAGAGAGCCAAACCTATCGCTATCAAAATAAATTATGTGTGCAAACAAGCTCGTTATTCTTAGAAAAGAAAAACAAATTCGTCATAGAATGTTTGCGTTGGTAATTATTTAAATCAATTGCTCATACCTCACACCCTCTATTTTTTTTTCTTTTAATAAACAATTCCCCGTTAATTATTTTACATTAAATTTTATTCACTATTACTAATATATTAATTTAATTAATTTATTACATACCAAAACGAACTTTGGACTAACAAAGCAGAGAAAGTGTTTTGTTTGAACTTTTCTAATGATTATTAATATCATATGATATAAATATAAAATATTTTTGTAGCAATTGAACATACTGTATTTTTACCATCCACTTTAATTATGTAAATTAAATAAATTTTGAGCAGAGTTCGGTCCCCGGGAAGCTACTACTATTTAAAAGGAAAATAACACATCACAAACATTACTGACAGCAGGTTTTTATTTATTATTATTTATTTTATTTTATTAATATCTCAAGTAGCACTATGTTTAATCACTGGTTAAATAGTTTTCACACTGACTGAACAATAGTGTCTAAGAAACGGTAAGGTTATTCACCGGTGGTAGAAATAAGAAAGGGAGCCTGTTAAGGAGTAATTTAGGAAGGGGGCTGTCAGAGGCACTTACACCACTCCCGAAAACAAACTGAAAACTTATAATTATTCCAAGCTGCCTCGGCGCTAGGGTGAGCCCTTATTTGGCGGGCTTTTAATATTTATGGCGCGGCAAGGGCTTTGTGACTACCTCTGATCTGCCCTTTAGTCGGAGCCCATTCAATTCGTCGTCTCATCTCCTGTCCATTTTATAAATATTAAAATTTATTTATCCATCAAACCAGCGGATAATTCTTATTGCTTTATTTACATTATGAAAGACTTGTTTTATATCTCTACTTTTCGTCAATGTTTTTATTTAATTAATGATATTAAGCGCTTTAGTAAGGAATTGCTTAGTAATTCTATAATTGCCTAGTGATTCAAGTACTTAAATTTGAAGATGTAGCAACCTCTTTTAAGATAGTATGATTAGACGATTCTCATTTTATTCTAACTGTTTGATATAACATCGCTTTAATATGCATTAGAACAGTTAACGTAGACACTTTCCCAACCATATAACGAATTGTGTTTTTCACGCTAAAATCCAGAGTGCACAAAGAAGACGACAAACTTTGATTTATTACTCCTGACTTAGCAGACAAGAATCAGCTGGTGCTCACATCTCTTAAGCGAAATAGTAAATCAAATTCAAATGAAATAATTTTTCTTTGAACATTACTGAATCGGAATCCATATATAAAATTTATAATTGCTTGGTGTCTCTTTCCATGTGCACAGTCATAAATGTGGTCTAACACAATACTCTTGGCAAAGTTTATGGAAAAAATGTCAACAAAAATGAATGCGAAATTTCATATTCATATTTCATATTTTGTATTTTTAGTTCTTGTTTCTAATACGCTATGTAAATATATTTATATATAAAATCATCATTAAAGAATGATGTATGTATAAAGATACACCTCTCTGATCTATTGTAGCTCTGAAGATGGCACCATGTTTGGACGGAAACGTCAGATTAAAGAAAAACTCAATGTTAAGAGTCACTTTGACTGAAAACCCGAACTACTTGAAATCGATTCTGATAACTAACCATAACTTCTACGAAATACAATATTTTTTTTCTTTAATATCTAGAGTGATGTCCTTTTACAAAAATATTATTATTAGAGTTCTAAAATATTAACAAGCCATTTTAGTGGATATATTTATAGTGATATAGTGACATTACATAAGCAATACGAGAAAATTGTATTCATACACATAATTATATTTAAATACGTTCCGCTAGAAACCACTATATTATCTCTTGTATAAGCAGGCAAAGAATGGATAAGATAAGCAAAAGTGGAGATAGGGTAAGAGAGTTCTATAAAAAAGGAACCGACTGACTCGTTAAACGGGGAATCTTGAGGCAGGAAAGCTAATATTTGTCTTAGCCAAAGGATTTGCCACGTAACCCTCCTTCATCCCCATGTACCACCCCTCTTGGATAAACACAGGACTCTCTACTTATTCCTCCTTATCCTCCCCATTTCCTTCATATTATCCTCTCCTCTCCTGCCACCACAGCCCATCCTTGGTCAATGAAATCCCTAGAGTAATGGGTGTGACCCCGTTTGTGAACAGCTGACGGAAGATGCCAAACGGAATGATATTGCTAAAAGCTTCCAGGTGTTTCGAATTTACATGAAACAGTCTGAATACATTTAATCCTCAGTTGTCCCTCTACATCCGCTTCACATGAGGTCACAAACTTTCAACATTTAGCTAAGTCTGGTCAACGTATATGTAAATGAATTACATATATGTTCGCTACGTATTACTAACGCATGCGAAAAATTGTATTTTTGGAATTGCTTAGTTTTATTAATTTAAAGTATATTTAAAAAATAAAACTAATAAACATGTATGTAGGTCTCAGAGAAGTAAAAAGACTGAGAAATTTAAAAATTATTCGCAATGGGAGAAGTTAGACGTAAAGCTATTGTTTTGTCTTTTGAAAAATAGCTATTTTCACATCGCTTCGACGATATGGTAGATAACATTAAAATGCCTTTACAGATTGTTTAGACGTTTCTCTATACTTATTTGACCTTGTATACAATATAATTAAAAATTAGTAAAAATTATAAACTAAGGTGTAACTCAGGTAATTTCAAAAGCTTCCAATCTGAAGAATATATAACTACTAAGTTTTCTAATGATCCTGAATCCATATAAGCCACGGATTATGACAGATTCTTCATTGTCCTCTTTTGATGTTCAAATATTAATAAAATATTTTATAATATGCATAAGACATAGGATTTATAGAATTATCAGGAATACTGAATCATTTCGTACAGTACATAACGAATTTGACAAAAAAACTTTTCTAGTAGTAGATGTAGTAGTATAAGAATCGATACTCATTTTGTTATTTATGAATCTTTTTATGAAATATGGAACTCGATGGTGGAATAATAAAAAGTGGATAAATTTAAAATTTTGAGTTCAATTCAATGAAGAAGCATCGATACCTTGGATCTTACAGTGAAGTGAAAGCTTGGACCCTGCACTTTTTCTGTTGAGCACCAAACTCTTATCCTCACATGGACCGAGTCCACTCTTCTTTGATAGATCCAGTAAGAAATCCTTATGTCTATTTCTTCGTTAGTATGTGTTAGTTTTCTATTATTATTATTATTCTAACAATGAGGTGTATTTTTGACAGGTCAGGATCCACAAACAACCAAACCACAACACCACAACCACAAAACCAAATGTGCTGTTGTTACTGTTTTTGACTCAATCAATCCTCTACAAGTCACGACTTTAGATTTTCTAGGACCACTTATAGACTTCACGATAATATTGTCACCACATATGTTCGTTGTATTTCTGTAGGGCTCCGAAATGACTGGCATAATTAGGATGCTGTTGGCACATCCTAATTTCAGGAGAGGAGCGAGTTGTGTGTTCCAATTCCAGGCAGCGAGAGCCGTAGCCCAGGGCCCGGGTCCCGGACAGGCTGACCAGGCTTTTATTTTTGGCTTTTAAATTTAATCTATAAAACAAGTTGTATAGTGATTAGTTTCTATGGTTATTTATAGCATTTTGCGAAAGCACGTATTATTAACACCTCTTAGGAGCACAACTGAAAAGCATTTAAACTTAAATGGCTTTATTTTTTGTAAAATATTACTAATTTTTTTATGACTAACAAAAATATCACATGCGTTCAAATAATAGGGTACTCGTGACATAGCAAATATTTACATAACGTAACATAGCTTGTTTATTGGGATTAACGCCCACGTGTATTTCAACTTGAACAGGTTATTCCAAAAGTTAGTAACTTATACAACTAGAATGAAAAACTCGATATTTGTTGCATGGATCTGCTAAGAAATGAAAGTCAACATCTATAGGCCGTGTCCTAATCTGTACCGCTTTTGACTTAAGAATTCTGAAGTAACGCTCCAACGCGCTCCCCCAACACGGTTTATCTAAAACTTAGGAAAAAATCTAAATGGACTCTAGAGTTGGAGTCTGACAGTGCTGAGCACATGATCTTACTATTTTTATTTTGCAAAGGCTGTTATTGAGCATAATTTAAAGCACTCGCGAGAATTAGTGTGCCCAGTTCAGTCCCTGCTAATTCAGAGGTTAACAAGAGTCAACGGATCTAATGCCGGAAGCCTCGATAAAGAGCGGCTCCAACTCGCCTTTTTATGCACTCCTTTGTGTTGTAGGGTCAGTTAAAAAATTATTCTAGATTGGAGAGAGGCAATACTATAACTTTATATTAAGGATGATGCGGGTAGATAAATTTAAAAGAAGTTGGTTTTATGCTTGGTAAGTTTGAACAAAAAATCATAAACAGCCCAAACTGATTTAATTCCAATAGCCCATAAATTTTATTTTTTAAGGTTTACAGATTTTTGTTTAGTTCATTAATAATTATTTTCTTTCTCTATCTCATTTTAAATTATTTCTGAAGTCTGTCAGTTTGTAAGTTTCTGTAAATTCAATATTTCTCAATCCTTAATGTGAAGGATTTTAACCAAAATAAGAAGCTCAGGGGTAGCTATATTTGACAATGCAGCCGCTTTATCAGTAACGCATTAGTTCTCACTAACGCCGTTTGTGCTAACTGCTTTGTATTCAATTGTAAAATTCGTATTCATTGGAATTATTCAAATTATTAGTGCTGTCGATTTCCTTCCCCCGACCAGCGGAAGCCGACAGCACTAACAATTTTAAATAAAATCTAATTGTAGCAGTAATAATTCCAATGAATACGAATTTTACAATTGAATACGAAGCAATTAGCACAAATGGATCTTGTGCGGAGTCCGCTACTGCATTGTAAAGTTGTACCATAATCAATTATTTCCAGAGTTTTAGCTATTGGTTCTCTTAAAGGTTTTTTAGGCAATTTCTGCAAGATCAATTTGTAATTTACTTGAATTAATGGTCTTGACAATGACCAGTTATTTGTAACAACTCCAGTAGCTGTTATTTGTGACGTCATCAAACGATGTTTTGATGGGAATTTATTTAATTTAAAATAATTCCGGTTTTTATTTTTTATAACCGATAAACCTTTTTTTCCAATAGACGAAACCTCTAGTTATTTTTCGAAAAAAGGGAGATTTTGTAATAATTTTCTTATTACTTCAGATAGCACTGTATTTTTATTTATTTTTATACTTTATTGATTTAAATTTCATTCCAGTTTTTCTGGTAGGTGAACTAAAGGCAGTGTAGAAAATTTAAGTAACTTTTAGACCATGCTTACATATGTAAAATTATTATTAACATGAAAGTTAACCTCTGAAACAAACATATAAGACCATGCTTTTATCAATGAAAAATTTCTGCCAGATGCATCAAAAAATCACTCAATGGTTATTCAATGGGACTATGATTTCCCTATTTTTATGATTGATCCATATAATATCAAGCAACCTTATTTATTAGTAAGGGCTGTTATTTATCATTTATCACTCGGTGATTATTTTCTTTAATATCAGTATCTAGAAAGGTACAGATAGATAGATTTATGATGGCCATTGAATTTTATTATCTTTGCTAAGAAACGTAGATTCAATACCAAGGTTCACTGTGCTGAGCTGTAGAGTGGGGTGGAGTTGTAACGCCCCAAACTTTTGATTGGGAAGTTTTAAGTTGGAAAAGGTTTGATTTTTCAGCTGCCCAGTAAATCTAAGGTCATTTGACTTAAAGACAACGCCCGGTTTTTTTAAATTCTGTTTACGAGTTTAAAAATAATTTCTGTACTTCTTTTCGTATTATATTACATATTGATTTAAATATTTATTTTATAAAATCTTAGTAATAAATGTATTTAATAGAGTTTATGGTTTAATAATAAGCAATAATATTTTTATTTTTTAAATAAACGATTTTGTTAGCTAGAAATTGAGCTATGTAATTTTAAATGATAACAAAATAGGTAGGTATAATGATATTAAATATACACTTTCCTATAAGTTGATTTTTCTGTAATTAACACCTTAAGGCAAAACAAATATTAAAATGAATTAAAGAATAATGGAGATCATTAATAATCATTATCATTAGTGTTATAAACGAATTTTAGTCAAAGAACTCGAAACTCTAAGCTCAATTGTTCGAGTCCGGAAATGGTTAAAAATCTCGTTTTTCAGCTACTCGTCAACAAAAAAAAACTGGTCAATCAGCTGTGGATTGACTCTGGGGTCGGTAGAGCAATCCTTGGGCACTCCATGCGCCTATAAACTGGGCACTACACCCTTGAATGTATCGTGGGAAAAACCTGGCGGTTCGGCATAATTCTGACCAGATCATCACCTTGCATTACAGTTTGTCAAAAAACAGAACTATTAAGTAATGAACCCTTCAATAGCTGTAATGATATAGTTTATTATTATTTATTTATTTTTTTTATCATAAAAGATTTGTGAATTAACAAATAACTAACTTTCCTCTAGCATAGTGCATTATTATTCACGGTAACTAGGTGTGTAGAGTCAACTCACTATATTTGCTATTTGTTGTGACTCCTGAAGTAGTCTGTATATAGTAGCAATTTCTGCAAGATCAATTTGTAATTTACTTGAATTAATGGTCTTGACAATGACCAGTTATTTGTAACAACTCCAGTAGCTGTTATTTGTGACGTCATCAAACGATGATTTGATGGGAATTTATTTAATTTAAAATAATTCCGGTTTTTATTTTTTATAACCGATAAACCTTTTTTTCCAATAGACGAAACCTCTAGTTATTTTTCGAAAAAAGGGAGATTTTGTAATAATTTTCTTATTACTTCAGATAGCACTGTATTTTTATTTATTTTTATATTTTATTGATTTTAATTTCATTCCAGTTTTTCTGGTAGGTGAACTAAAGGCAGTGTAGAAAATTTAAGTAACTTTTAGACCATGCTTACATATGTAAAATTATTATTAACATGAAATTAAATTTGTTATAAACTTTGCTCAAATCTTCAGGCGTTTCTCCTATTCCAAAAAGTAAAAAATTAATAACTTAAAATTGCTTATTTTCTTCTATAGAAAATTGTGTCTTGCTTATCCTTAAACCTCATCCATCATATCTTTAACCAAATTATACTTTCTCCGGCAACACTAACAACAAAGAAACAAATAAAATAAAATTGGTCTGGATAATAGCTACAATTTACAATAAAGTAAATTCAAGGATAGGTTGTTGCAAGCGTTTTATGACGCGCAATAAGCAAAAAGCATGATGATAAACACACTTAAAATGCATTAAGATGGAGTGACGAGGATGGAACAACAGATGACTGTGTAAGGTGTGTAAATAGGGCCATTAGAATGTTAATTGAGGCTTCTCCGCTGACCGCTGCAGTACCGGCAACAGCCGTCAGATAGCGCCACCTGTCAAGGGAACAATATGCTACAAGATCCAGAAAGTGGAAAATTTCTTTCTAGCATATAATAACCGAGTGATTAAAATGATAAATCACTCATGAAAAAAATATGACGTTTGAAACGTAAATAAAATTTTTGAAATGAGAGAAAGTTAAAAAACATATTAACTAAAATCACCAGTTATCATATACGAAAAGGTGATTAAGTTTAAAAATAATTAAGTCATTTTTAAAAAATTACCATGTTAAAAAATATCTAAAAAATGTACAGCTGTATTAAGAATAATACACCACATTACTGAGAAACTAAAGATATGTAATGGAAAATAAATACAATTTATTTAGCATTATTTTTACATTATGCAGTACCACAAAATACCATCCCTAATGTTACATGTACGTATGTTATTTATAAAATCATGTAAAAGTATTTGTATAAATAATTGTCATAGACAAATAGTAAAAAATCCTATAGTAAACGTACCTTCATGATAATAAATACATCATATTTTTATTAACTTATTGTTTGAACTATTTCTGGTTTAAATACATAACTATGAGTATAAATAAAACTTTTATTTATTTCACTTATTTTAAGAACGTATTTGATTGATGAGATAAAATTCAGTGATAAATAATTAAAATAAAGTTACAATACCGATTAAAATGCCAAACCAACTGAAAAAAAAACAGAAATAAAATCAAACCAAGCATAATAACTATAATCAATTAGAAATCAAGAACTATAAACTCAGTTTTGTTTATAAGAGTATACATGTTTAAAAAAGAAATTAAATTATCAGTTCTATGTTAATTATTTATATTTTTAATTCGGTAAAATATAATTAATAAGATATATTAAACCAAATGACAAAAGGAAGTTACCGTTTCAAAGAAATTTTTACTTAGAGTGTGCACGTGTATCCAGATTTTTTATTAACAATTAAAATAGATTTTTTTTTGGTACTCATGTACAAATATAATAACAAAATATGTTTAACGTAGAATTAAATCAGCATAATTGGACTTTTCCTATGATGTGCAGATCATTATCGCATTGAATTGAAGATTACTCGAACGAAGCCGCGGGCAACAGCATATTATAAATAGCAATATTTTAACATTAAATGTGAAGGTAGCCTATTAATTGCTGATACCACGCATATATACAAAAAAGTAGTAAAATTAACGTAAGATATAAAAATTACACGTCCTTATATTATCTAATTGGATTAATTAATTTATTGTGTCAATAGTTGAATAATTTCATATCATTTTTACTAATAGTACAAAAAGTACTTTTGCTGGTGCCTTGTGCATTTTATGCACGCAATGTATTTCGATAGAAAATTATTTTATATACCTACTGCATAATACAAAATAATTTTAAAAAAAAAGATCACAATAACGGATTAGAGTGTATATGTGCATTTAGATCCATTGCTATTAAATGATTAACGAAAAAGGTAAAATATTTCATAAAATTTACTTCCATTATAAAAAGGATGTCGATATTAATATAAACAATATCAATATAACTTTGCTTTACGACTGAAACCACTCATCCCAGTTGCCTATAAATTTATAATTTGTAAATTATATAGAGACAAATAAATATAAAAAAGGCCTGGGAGAGATGAAAATTCTATCGGTGTTTGTGAGTGGGGAGTTAGCTGTTATTAAAGGCCCCTGTGTACTGAGGGAATATATAGCTCCGAGGCGGGGCTACAAATCAGCGGGCTCCGGCTAACAGCTTTTATAGGGGTCGCTCTTGGGAAGTAGCTTGTGAAAAACTGCATAATGAGGCTCGACTAAAACCTGGAAATTTGTGAACGAGTCTTGAGAAGTCTTAAACACCGCCTTTATACTACCAAGTCCTAGAATATATTATAGTAGATGAATTACATTCTAAATTAGATTAAATCAATAAAAACTGTAATAAAGAATGCAATTATGTTTATATTTATATTTTTATCGATTATTTAGTTTGAAAATATTTAATATTGATTTATATTTATATATTTTATTTATTAATTATTTAGGGCTCTTCTAGCACTTGGGTCATTTTTGCATTGTACCAAATGTATTAAAGCTTTCATGTAATAAAAATTATGAATATAAAATTACGAAAATATACAATTCAGGTATCAATTAATAAATAGGTATATACACACATATAAACACACACACACATGCGCGAGCGTATATATATATATATATATATATATATATATATATATATATATATATATATATATATACGGTGGAAGAGCGACGGTGAGCTGGGGAGGAAATCTGAGTGGAGTGCCGGCAGAGAAGCGACCGTACTTTAGAGAGCTATAATATTGCAAAGGAGGCTTGATGGTTGCCTATGATAGGAGTGGTCGGAGGAGTGAGGTGCCTGGTCGACACAGAAAGTTCCAACAACATCATGACACGAATAGCGCTGGAGAAGTTGTGCGGCTGAGAGAGTGCACCGCAGATCCAGGTATGTTCTTGTAAGTTGATCACCCTGGGTGGCCCGTGTAGAGTAGAGGGGAAAGCGGAGATAAAAGGAAGTAAGTGGGGAGTTGAGGGCAGTACATTAGTGATACATATAGTAGGGAGCTTATCCCGGGAATACCAGAGGATTATCGGATGCTATCTGTTGGGAAAGGTAAGCGCGCGGTTTAGGAACAGCAAGCGAAAATGGTACATCAGAATGGGAACGATAAGGTACGACTGCCTTTAAGGTACAGCTTATAGAAGATAGGAGATAGGGTCGATGTCATTTGGAGGATTGGAGGCAGGCGATTAAGAGGAAATCCCTGGATACATTCTTCAGGGAGGGAGATACACTAGGAGTAACGGGAAAGACAATTCATAAGATCCCACTGAATCAGGAGAGGGTAACTTACCTAAAAGAAAGACACCGAGAACTTACTGATAACAAGGAAGAAGCATGTGGGTCGGTAAGCCTTAGGCTCTGCCTTATCCTTACCTCTCTCTTTGTCTATGAGTCGCTGATCAGAGATCTTGCACTACATCGGAAATTGCCTCCTATCCAAGCACTGATTGAAAATGCTAAGGAGCTATTCTTCGACTTGTTGGGCGCTATTCTTCAAGATTAGTGCGTCGACACCATCAAGTCCTGGGGCTCGTCCAGTACTCTGTTTGTCTAACGCCATGCGAAGGTCCCAAATGGTACATGGCGGGCACAGTCCAGCAAGTCGATCTAAAACTGTCGGTCGTAAAATCGCTTTTGAGACAGCAGCAAATATTTTTTATTAGGTCATACAATCTCAGAAGATGGAATCAAACCCCAAGCAGACAAAGTAGAGGCCATTCGGAAGCTGGCGATGTAAAAGGAATCCGCTGGATATTTGTAATCCTTAACTACTACAGATGGTTTGTGCCGAAAATGGCGGAATACCTTGTTCCGCTCAACAGCGTTATTGAAAAGGGAGCGAAAATAATTGTGACCCCGCTAATGGAAGCTAACATTCGGAAATGCATGCAGCGGTTACAACAGGAGCTGGTATTGGCAGTTCCGGATTTTATGAAAACGTTCGACATCACCACAGAGAGCGCAGTGCTACCACAGGAAGCTGGCGGCGGGGGACGCCCTGTAGCATACGCCAGCAGACGCCTTACTGACGCAGAAACCAGATACAGCGCCCTGGAATGAGAGTTATTGGGGATTGTGTGGGCCGTCTACTACTTTAGACCCTATGTGTTCGGATGGTGGTTCTGCGGTCCGATTCACAAACTCCTGCAATGGCTGGGGACGGTGAAAGAATCCTCAGCGAGGGTCACTCGATGGAAAGAGCTCCTGATATAGAAAGTATATAAGCCGGGGAACGAGAACGCAGTCGCCGATTGGCTCTCAGAACCATCATGGAAAACGCCAAAGAGAAGGAGAGTCTATCTAGGGACGTGCGCCAATTCCTGACGGAATGGACATTCGAAAGTGAAGGGGAACAGGGCTCGCGGAAACCGGACAAAGAAGAAGAATCCTCATGAAATTGGAATACTCCCGATACGGACGCAGCAAGATCACATTCATCTATTCCTTACCGGGGGCGAGGTAGGATCAAATTGGTAGAACACTCAAGAACGCATCGAATTTGTAAGTATAGTTATTGCTTTAGCCATTTCTTATTTTTATCTAAACCTGCTTTCTTCTTCTGTAAATCTGTTTATTTTTAGTTCTGTCAGAGATTTTAAAGCTCTCTTCAACCGATTAAACGATGGCGCTCGTGTGCATAAATTGAATTATATTCAAATCGGACGGCCATACATCATCGGAGAACTAGAGCATGTTGAAAGGAAAATGGAATTAGCGTTGGTTGCCACGTTAAAGGATCATAATAATTCAATCAGAGTGCATCTTCCTAAACGTTTTAAGATATCTGTTGAAGACATCGAAGCTTTTAATAATAGTGATGAAATAATCTATTTAGTGTATAATAGAAGAATTGGTTATATAGATGATGTTTCATTTATTTAAATATTTTATTTCTTGTACCTAATATTTTGATGGGATGAATCTTTTTATTTTCCAAAGTTGTCTTTTCTTTTATTAACTATATGTTGTATAATGTTACTGAATACAACATGATTACGTGATTTACCTAGGATATCATAAATGGATTGAGAAGCTCTATCTTTGTTTGTGTATAAAAGTTAAACTTTTTAGGAATAAATAGTTCAAACTCCATTGTTTACTTTCAAATGAAGGATTATGGGATAAAGCATTATTTGCGAAACTTAAATTTGTTCAGTTTTTAGTGGAAGCATTAACAAGTCATATTTCATTCTTTATATTTTGGTATTAACAGCTCAAAGTCCAAAAGCTGTTATAGGATTAGGGAACCCTACTATTTATTTATATTTTTTAGGGATTAACAGTTCACAGTCCAACTGTTGTTATTGGACTAAGAAGCTCTACTCTTTGTTTATTTTGCAGAGATTAACAGTTCAAAGTCCATTGTTTACTTTCAGCAAAAGAATTAAGATATTTAAGATCATTCAAGTGTCGCATTATCTATATCGTGAATGGATTAAAAGACCAAAGTCCATGTTTACATTTCACCTGGACATCATCCAACTTGCTTATACACTCCAACCTGTTTACATTTAGCTAAAGTTAAATATTGTAATGGTTATGCAAAGATTGAGAAGGTTGTGTTACCATTATGAAGGGTACATACTATAAGGTGTACCCTGACCCTTCGACAAAATCTTAGGTTTCTCAAGTTATAGAAAACCAAAATGGCGGCGTATGCACCATGGTCACGTGTCCAAATGGAGTGATAGAGCGATGGAACTATGGAGCGATGGAGGTGACTAAAATTCATATAACTAAAATATGAGGGCGGTGTGACTAACGTGTCCATTAATACCGACTCGTGTAATTTGAAAATATTTCAAAGCCAAGAAAAGGGTAAAACCTCTTTGGCCAGCGTGATACAGTCGTATCGATATATTTGTAAATTTGCAAGTCCATTGATTATACAATCAGAGATTATAAATACATAGAAGATTAAAAAGTTCTTTTGTTTACATATGAAAGTTAAACTTTTTAAGGATTAACAGTTCAAAATCCTTAAGCAATTCAAATATTAAGAAGTCATACTATTTATTTATGTTTTAGAGATTAACAGTTCATAGTCCAAAAGCTGTTATAGGATTAAGTGACTCTAATGTTTATTTATATTTTAGAGATAAACAGTTCAAAGTCCATGTTTGCATTTCACCTGGGCATCATCCAACTTGTCTATACATGATCCAGCCTGTTTACATGTAGGTATAGTTAAATATTGTAAAGGTTATGTAAACATTGAGAAGGTTACACAAACACGAAAACAATGTAAAGGTTATGTAACCTTGGGGAAGGTTACAGAGTATAAAGTGGGTACCTGACCCTTCATCGTATAGGTTAAGATTATATAACCGTTAGGAAGGTTACATACTATAAAGTGGGGACCTGACTCTTCAACAAAACCTTATGTCTCTCAAACGGTAAAAAAACAAAATGGTGGTGTAAGCAAAAAAGTCACGTGACTAAGAGGGGCGTTGCCCATATAAGCGGAGCATAGACCATAAAGCGCCGTGGGTCATGCGACTAAAAAGGGGCGGGCCTAATGGTCACCTGACTAAAATGGGGCGTGGTCCGTTGGTTAAGGTCATGTCGAGGTGAGACCCTGCTTTAGTTAAGGCTAGGTCGAACTGAAAATTCAAATTCAAATTTCCCGCCATAGGTCACGTGATCGTCTCGCCACTAAATAAGATTGAAATCCTCCCCTCTCTCCCCCAGGGAATGACAAGAGTCTAGGCCGACTGCTCATGCGCCATAAGAGGATCTACAAGTGAATACGTTCACATGGAGAGGATCTACGAACGATCAGCTGAAGCGGTTCTGAGGGTGCTGCAGACAGGGTCCCAATTTTTCGGATTAACAGAGCGGAGCTCATCAGAGGGAGGGAGGGAGTTCGATAATGCTCAGATTAGGGGGAAATGAAGAAACAGCATATGAATACACCAGGACACAGCATCTTGAGCAACCATTTGAGGGTATACCAGGTAGAATAAGGGCTGTAGCGGTGATGCGTAAGGTAGTGGCGGCGTACAACCACTCCATCCACACAGCGACAGGGTTCTTGCCGTTCGAGATACTTTTTGTGTTGTGGGTGTGGCGCCGGGACTATGGGGATCTGCAGATGACGACGAAATTACGAGAAATCTGTTGAATATCAGAATAGAATTGGGAAACGACGGGAGAAAATGGAATAGGAATAGCGCAGTAGGGTAGCATGGGAAAATCTTCGAGTTATGGGGACGAAAAGAATCGGGTCCATCGTGTATCGTAAGATAACTTCCAATAGGGGAAAGGAACTGTTGCCATACGAGGGACCATTTAAGATGATTACAATTAGAGAACACAATACAGTCACTGAGAATGTTAGTGATTCTAAAAATCGAAGATTCGATCACGTAGAGCAGGTAAAGCTCCCAATAGTAGGGCCAGCCAGAGTAACCGAGTTGGAGTGTCCTCATCACGGTGCACGAGAATGTTATATATAGAAACATGTTAAACAGTAAACTTACAGAAGTGAACTTTGAGCTCAGGAGGGTTGTATTTTTTTAAACATTTTTTAGTATGGATATATTCTTTATTTTCTATTTTGTATTTTTTTTATATATGTATATAGTTTAAAATGTTGAAGTGGGGTGAGTAAGGTGGCAACAGGAAGCAGTGAAGTATACATAAAACCATAGTTTAGTAAGTCTGTAATGTGAGGAATTAATGGCTGGAAACTGTGCACTCTGTTCCTAGAGTTTTGTAAACTTTACGAAATGTTCGTAAACTGCCAGGGGGAAGGTTCGGGCCCGGGGTGCAACATTATTAACCTTAATATCATATCCGGCTGTAAACAACAGCCAGAATGAAAAATAATAATAGTAATAATAATAAATATATATATAAATTCTGCATCTAAAAGTAATTCATTTTATAATTATAAACTATAATAATTTATAAGTATAATCTAAAAATAACTCACGTTTTCCTCATTTCGGTCAAGGTGGGAAACAGTTTGTCAAAGCCGATAGACGTTCCCTAAGGTGCAGTTCTTTCTCCCATGTAATTCAATGTTTATATAGTTCGTGTCGTAGGAGAATATTATCGTCATTTAAAAGTAGTTAGCTTACGTTATTGCCATCAACAGTACAAGTTCGAATTCATCCGAAGCACTGAAGCAAGCGGAGAACACCAGTAACATAAATGTACAGTAACTTAGGCACTTAAAAATGATGGTAAATCCAGAGATAAAAGATAGAATAATTTTCTCGTATCAGAAGAATAAAAAGAAATTACCGTTTCGCGACAGTCCCCGTCACAGTTGCGAGTGCTGAGAGAAATTTTTCCAAACTGAAATTAATCAAAACCTATCTGAGGAGTACTATGGTCCAGGAAAGACTTTCGGCACTTGCAATCCTTTCAATTGAAAATGAATTATCATCCAGTTTGGACTTTAAAAACATAGTAGAAGATTCCAGAAAAAAAAAGCAGAACAGTTAATTTTTAGACATCATTGTTATTAAAATGAAACTATATTAAACAGAAATTTTATCCCGGTAAACAATTCTTTATTACCTTAAGATTTTGAAACTGTAATTCTGCACTGTATTTTAAAATTACAATTTACTTGATTTATTAAACTTATTTCTATTCCTAATTTACTTTACATTAAGATATTTCATTGGAGCTGTTATATTGTAAATTCAAGTTTATGATCACTGTCATAACACCATTCTGGCTCTGCACTCATTATTTTTTAATATAAAATAACAGTATAAAATTTAAATTATACTAAATAAATCGAGAAAAATTTACAACAAATCTGGCTCTTCAAGCCTCTGGATTGCTCTACATTGAAGGAGTTATTCCATACTCCCCTGATCCTCGAAAGTAAGGGCCCGAAAATTCGTGTACCGCACAGGCCCCCATGTCTCGCGCCACCACTGGATTTAAGTAAATAACTGGAAAATATTAACATGGAGGAAAAAATGGAGAAAAAGGAGTAGAAAAGTTTGGAGTGAAATGAAAGAGGAGCGACATAAATCAATTTCATTGAATGTAATACACAATATATCATGAATACCTTTTACAAAAAAACTTTAATAAAAAGTGGACTTGGATAGCTCCTGACCTTAAAACGAAAAATGAAATTGATTTCATAATAACCAATGAAAAAATAATTATAACAGATGTTGAGGTTTTACTATATATTGCTATAGGCAGTGATCAGAGAACATTGAGAGCCAAACTTAAGCTGATTCAAACCACTTTCAATAAAAATACAAATCATTTTAAATGTAGCAGATACATATTGGCGGAATTAGATACTCATTATTTCGAAGGAAAATTAAAAGAAATGATTAATTGTAATTCAAACCAAACTCCAGACATAAAGTATATTGGATCATTTATCTTTGTTGATTTTGAAGGAAAAACTGTAAAAATAGGATTAATGAAAGGAAATTGGCAAGGAGACTCCTTATCACTAAATTTTTCATTTCTCTACTGGATTTTATGTTTTCAGGCGTAGAATAGGAAGATATGGGGATATCAATAAATGGAGCAATTCTCGTATATCTAGATTTTGCTGATGATGTAGTTCTGGTCAGCAAAAATCCTCAAGAGGCAAATTGTATGATAGAAAAATTATTTATGGTTTGTAAAAGATTCTGCTAAAAATTAACTTGAACAAAACTAATGCAATGAAAATTAATTGTCATAGAGATGTTATTTTGAAAAGATACAATGTTAAAGCAAATGAATGCATACGATACCTAAGATATTTAATGCACAAGGATGGCCGATAGGATGAAATTAGAAGTAGATGCAGTCTTGGATGGAGAGAAGTTAAGAAAAACAAAATTATATATAAAATAGGACGAATATTGATATGGCAGTAAACAGCTGTTTGTGACCACTTGTATTATCTGTCATGTCATATTCCTCAGATACATAGATCCTTTAATTTAACTTCAAGACCATACAGAAGATCAGGACTATTGTGAGGTCAATGCAGAGATATATGCTGTGGATTACTCGACGGGATAAAAGAGGAAAAGTTTGGATTAGAAGTCAGAGTGTATCCACAATCGTAAATAGAAATGAGTTTGACACACAATAAGAAGCACGAAAGACAAATGGACTAAGAATATTATTAGCTGGTTCCCAATAGGTTTTAAAAGGAAGGGACATGCTCGGGATGAAGAGATAATGAAGACATATGGAGAAGTAACTGCCGGCTCGCAAAGGAAAGAAATGAATGGAAGAGGCTAATGAAAGTGCATTACAAGATCTAGCTGAAAGAAAACACTTGTTAATAAGCTATTTTAAATTTTTTTCTTTGAAATCGAGACATAAGAACTCATCGAAAGCTCAGTCAGTGACAGATTTTGTTCTTTCGGAAGTAGTCGATTAATTGGTTTCTATTCGGTATTACTTTTATGTAAATAGTTTTTAATGTATATATGTATTATTGGAACAAGTAAAAGTTATTATTACATAGGATAAAAACTACAACTGTTTTACTGATAAAAAATGTGTTTGTTTAAACATTCGGCTTGTAAAGCTTCATCAAATTATTTAAATTCATCCAAGAACTTATGTACTCTTTTCGACAATGTTATTTTCCTATTTATTTTAAAGTTTCTTAGAACACCTTGTCTAGAATAGAAACTATTTGGATGAATGTTTAAATACTTAACACTTCAGACTCAAACTCTGTTTAAATCATATCCTTGATACATTGTTATTTTTATGTTTCAGTTATTAAGAAATATTTTATGTTGTAATCACAGTAATTTTCCAAACTGTTGGTTGACTCCTCGCCTAGGAATTATATTACATTTATTTTTTTTCAAAGTTCTGATCTCTTAGCTATTGTAGTTGCTCAGAGTCAGATTCAACATGGAAAAGTTTTGAAATGGATATGAAATGCAGTAATGAAATATGTGGTATTTTTTTTATAAGCAGTGCAAATAATTTTCTAGGAGAGTAATAATTTTCTGAATCTTGGATCGAGGGAGGTGGGGACAATGTTACATAGACAACGGCCTAGACCGAACTTATCCTTTAGTTCAGCCTATATAAAATCAAAAATAGCATGCTTTCCGATGTGAGAAGAGGCATTTTTTAAAATTGATAATTAATTATTTATCCGTTTAAAATAACTTTTATCTGTGGAGCAATTCACATCTGAATTCTTAGACCTTTCCACCTCAACTGTCCCGTGGAGAATACACATGGGCACTGTCCATGCCTGTCGATCCCAGAAACATCTCTGCTTAACTCTATCAGTAGTGTAGAAACAGGCTGGGTGGTGAATTTTTGGCTGAGCAGCCAACCAGAAGCCAGCATTTGGTAACGTGACCTATGGCGGAAAATTTGAATTTGGATTTTAGCCTCGACCTAACCTTAACTGCCACGTGGTCTCACCTCGACCCAACCTTAACCACCACGTGATCTCACCTGGACTTAACCTTAACCATTACGGCGCCTTCTGGTCTATGCTCCGCCCGAAAGGTTTTATCACGTGATCCAGTCCCGTGACCCGCGGCACCTCCTGACCTATGCTCCGTCCACAAAGCGGAGGAGGAGGCTGGATCACGTGACTAAAACATGTGGGCGGAGCATAGATCAGGAGGCGCCGCAATGGTTAAGGTTAAGTCACTAGTTAACTAACTAATAACTAAATAATAATAACATTGTATATATATATATATATATATATATATATATATATATATATATTTGTTAGTTAAGTCGGTTATATTTTACATAACTATTTTATTATATTTAAATGGTGCATTGTATTAATATGAAAGAAATAATATTAGTATAACCCGTGAAACAAAAAATTCAATTGATTTTATGAAATCCTATACTCAAACAAGCAGTTCCTGTTTGTCTTCCAACAAAACTGGAGCTTGAAATTCCATAGAAGAATTTTGATTAACCTTATTAAGTTTTGACATAATCCTTTACCTCAGGAATACTGTTATTGGAGGGAGAAAACCTGAATGAAAAAGAGAGAAACGATCGTTAAGTTAACAAAGTCGATGAGTGTAAGCTTTAAAAATAACTTTATTAAGCAGAGTACAAGTTGCATGATATATATATATATATATATATATATATATATATATATATATATATATATATATATATATATATATATATATATACATATAAATATATAATGAGGCTACTGAGTGACAGATAGA
Source organism: Rhaphigaster nebulosa (assembly GCA_948150685.1). Lineage (NCBI taxonomy): Eukaryota > Metazoa > Arthropoda > Insecta > Hemiptera > Pentatomidae > Rhaphigaster > Rhaphigaster nebulosa. Next base: position 91,553,419 of record OX411306.1, on the reverse strand, counting down.
CTTTAAAAATATTATAACTAGACTTAAAGCTAAACATGGTGAGAGTGTCTCACATAACCTTATTCTACCTTACATTCTAATACTACATTCTATTACTTATTCTAATATTACATTCTAAATACTTGTTACTACATTGTGATACTGGATACTACATTGTGATACTGCATGATCTGTCCCTTTCAGATAGACTTTTATACATAAAATAGGAGAAGAGATGATTAAGGAAATAGAACTTGTTTTAATGCTGATAACCAAGAAGGACAACAATAACTTCCTGGGTTGTAAACCTTATTTAATAACAAACACTTCCTGGGTCAATGGCATTTGTTAACTGTTAAACTGAACTGACGATTTATTCCAGTCAAATCTCATTCAAAAACATATTAAAAATATATGATGTGGACACCACTTGAGTTTCTTTTAAGCCTATTAATCTATAAATCGGTGGCTCAAAAAGTGATTCTGAAATGAGTTACTAGTCTCCGAAGACAGCAGTTTCTCTAAAACGACACTCGGCGCCACGTAGTCTATTGGAGTCCATCTATTGACATACACATACACCATTATCAAAATGATAAAATCGGTTAGAAACGTGCTTATTATTTCGAGTTGTGATTTTTAGCATGATTCGTATTCCTCTCGACAAAGAAGGCGAGAGATGAAAAAAACAAACAAACATTATCAGGTAAAGTACCACTTTCGGCTATCCAATTTTAAGTAAAATCTATTACGTTATTTATATTGATACAAAAGTCTTATATACCAAATTTGAGAATATTTGCATTATATTTTAATATAATTTTGATGAAAGTTTATTTTGATCTTCAAGTAAAGTACCACTTCTGAAAGCTAATTTTAACCAAAATCAAGTATGTTATTTAAATTAATAAAGATGTTTAATATATCAAATTTGAGATGTTTTTTATTATATCTTAGTATAATCTTTTATGAGAATCTATTATGACCTTCAAGTAAAGTAGCACTTTCGGTTTTCCAATTTCGACTAAAATCTGGTATGCTCTTTATATTAACTTACCAATGTTATATACTAAATTTGAAAAGTTTCGCATTAAATTTTATATAATATTTGATTATTATTATTATACGCATTATTAAATTTTAATATAATATTTGATGAAAATCTCTTATGACGTACTAATCATATAGTAATAATTAGCCGGTAATCATATAGTAATAATTTTTTTTAGTAAAAACGAAGGAATAATAAAATGAATTAATGACGACTAAAAACAATCTAAAGTACATGGCTGTTCAACATGATACAGTATGGTATTTCTTTCGTCCAAGATAACTAATTAAATTAAAAACTAATTAAAGTAAATAATTTACGAGCATGACTCGAATGTATTCTATTTCTTAATATATAATAAACTGAAATAATAAGAATATAAAAAAACAAAAAAAAAAAACAATCTTGTATATAAGACAATTTCAGCTGGTTTTATTCTTAGAAACTTAAAAAGTTTAAGGAATTATCTTATTATCTTGGAACTTATTTACACACTGGGCGGTAGAAGAGCACTCAAAATCCTCCCCCATCCCTCCCTTACTTTGTATATAAGATAAATTTATTAATATTTAAGAGAGAGGAGAAATCCTAAGATATGTTCACTCAATCGCACAGTAGGGGAGTAAACCCACTAATGTCTTTGAGCGATTGCACATCTATTACTGCCGAGAAAATAACCTCAGAACAGATCCTAGTATCGGCTGATGGTTTCTCGAAGCAGTGCCTGAAGCATCTAGATTGATGATAAGTCGAGTCAATGGTCCGTGGAACCTGCCCTACTTCTTTCCCGTTTCTTCAAGAAGTTCTCAGCAATATTTTCCCTTTGCATATTCTATAAGGGAACACTTCGGGTCTGTTATAGAATTTTTTGGCTTATACAGATAACAGTTTATACATTCTACGTATTTTATTATGATATAATATATTATAATATATATTATACATAATTTCATGTGGTTTATACCCCTCCCACATAAATCATGTGATGATCCAAGGCAAATCACAATACATAGTTAGAAATATATAAAACAATCTGTGACTTCGATAATATATATATATATATATATTAGAGAATTTAATCACCTTTCAATAGGTCAGTATAGAATCAACCATAAATTTATAATTTTCTAGTCATGCGTAAAAAAACTCATCTTTTCGTCAGAACTTTTTGGGGAAAGTACTGTCTATTTAAATAGTTAAAGGGCTGTTAGGAGATGACTTTAGGTAAGTTTTATTTAAATCATCCGGGCAGTTTTGGCTCACATTCTATAAAAAAAAAAGGTTTATACACGATCGCGCAGCTGCTGTTGCGCTCAGATTTGTTTAATTTTTCGTCAGTAAGAGAGAAGGTAATCTTTAAAATTACGGCTCAATCATTGTTTTTGATGAAGTATTAAGAAAGATACAGCGTACATGCAAAAAACACCTTTGAGAAGTATTATATAGATATACAAAATACTAAAATCCCCTAAGGCATTATTTATTACTTGCAAAAACACACATTAAAATTTGAAAAAGCATTATTGCATAATTCTTGTAGGGGTACCGCACCGACAACTGACGCGACAAGTGGGAGACCAGCTGTTGGGCTTAAGCCAGATAGCCAACAATAGCTTCAACAAGTATCAATAGAGTCAACCCCTACCCACTGGAAAAACGATGCTTTCAAGTTCCAATCCTTTCTGCTGCTTTCTTTCCTCTCATTTTTTAGTTGTTTTTTCTTTTCTTTTGCCAGTAGAACTGGTTAATTATTTTATTTACATTATTAAATTAGATTTGATTATTTATTTTTTCTGAGGATAGCAGAGCAGCAAACTAAATAAAGAATAAAAATACAATGCACGTACATTGTGTATCAAAAATATCATCATGAAACCGTAACAAGATGACACAATCCTTCCGATGTTTGACAATGGTTAAAATTAGGGGAAGAAAGATAATAATTATGATAACTATATTGATATTATGGTAAAATTCTGTAGCAGAATTGTATATAGCGACCACTAATATAGGTGTAATTGTGGGAATACTGAGGTACATATACCCTGACTGGAATCGAAATCTCTGGCATCAGCAGAAGAGAAGGTTAGCGAGGATTCAGCTGACCAGAGCTTTATAGATCAGTATCTTATGAGGCGGCACATGTACTAGCAAGAGGAGTATCTCTTGACATCATCTTGCACAAAGGTATTTTCCAGCCAGATGATGAGGGAATGCTCGGTGGATCTACCTTTTGAGGATCAGTCGAGATTCTCGCAGATGGAAAAGGATTCTTCGTGAGTGCATTTTTAATGAATGAACTCTGTATTGCCTGCGAGATACTGTGGGCCAAACTGCTGAGGAAAACAGGGCTCCATGGACAGGACTACATAGCTAAATGACTGAAAACTGCCCATTTAAATTTCAACCTCCAATCTTGAAATTACCGAAAGGTAAAAATTCGATTGTATAATATTTAAAAAAAAATTAGCACTTATTCTTTCTTTAAAACTACAATTTTTTTTTTTACAACTGAAATTTTCATTATTTTTTTATTTTCATACCTTTGCAGACCATTAGGTAACGCACCAGCTAACCAGCCCACTCCATCTTATGTTTATCTTGGGCAATTATTTTCCAAGCTGGTACATGCTGTTCTGCAGATTCATTGTTTATTCTTTTTATAAATCTCTGTTTTGGTTTATCGTTTATTTGATAATTAGTTTTACAGTAAACAATTAGAGTAAAAAAAATCAATAAATAACAATGATATATTTTATTTATTTATTTGGTTACAGTTTAAGGTGCCGTATACGACAACATAGGTTAGAGGCACCTTATTCTTGCAGTATGTTAGAGGAGTCTATAGAAATTATTTTCCTTTAGGAACTGAAAAAGATTCTTCCAATTTTCGGGTTGTAAAGCTGTGCGGTAGTCCTGGAGACCCCGCGATGTTCTTGAAGGAGAAACGCGCGAACAATGTAATAGAATGTGTTCTAGGGTAAGCAAACCGCCGCAGCTGAGACATCTTGGTGGTGGTTTCCCTTTGAGAAGGTGTCCATGGGTCAGTCTGGTGTGTCCGATCCTGAGGCGGGTAATAATGGTTTGTTCTCGTCGGTTCTCTACTACGTGTGGCAACGGTCGAGAATCTTCGTAGATCTGCTTCAACTTGTTGTTGCTAGGAACCCTGGACCAGGAGTAGCGCCAGGCTTCTTTGCAAAGGTTCAAAACTGTCGTATAAAAATCTTGCAGCACCGTGTTGGTATTTGGTGTAGAATGCATGATACTTGCTTCTTTGGCGCTTGTGTCAACCAGTTCGTTACCAATTATACCTAGATGGCTCGGACCTAAAGGGACTTTATTATTTTGTCGGTTTTGTTAATTAGTGTTTTAATGGAGAATACTAAGCTGTTTCTGGAAAATTTTGAATCGCCTTAAGGGCTGAATATGAATCACTGCAAATTAGGATTTGCCTATTGTTTATTTCACTAATTAAAAGTACAGACAAGTAAACGGCAAAGAGCTCGGAGGAGAATACGGAGTAGATGCGAGGAAGACTGTACCGGATATTCTCCGTAGATAACACTACGGAACAGCCAACATGATCTTGTTGTTTTGACCCCTCCGTGTAATTACAGGTGTAGTCTTGATAAGTAGAAAGGAGAGTTAAAAAGCTTTGTTTTAATAATTCTGGAGGACTTGTCGATTTAGAAAAGAATTTTAGAGAGAAATCATACGTTGCTTTATTATTTATCCAAGGAGGTAGTGGGTTGTAAGAAGATATGTAAAGATTTGGTAATGAATATGTGTCGGATAGTGGAGGATGGCTTGAGAGGCGAGTAGGTAATTGATAGTGTCATCAAAATATAATACATAAATTAAAGATACAGCACTAAAATACTACTCACTTATCAGTAACTAAATTAAAATATTAGTTTTTGTCCGATAGCGTTAACGGCATTTTACATGAAACATCTATGTGGGAGTACGTATGTGTCAAATATCTGATAGGTACTTGAATTATTTCCATGCATGTAACACGGAGATCGATGCAGGTTGGACAATAATTGCAATTAGCTGATAGTGGTAATTGGCCGATTGAATCCATGAGTAACACATTAATTGGCGTAGCTGGTTCTTGGGATGTACACAATACTGATTTTCGATTATGCTCTATTTCCCTACATTGGAACGCGATACTTGTTTGAGCCTAATTATAATTTTGTATTTTCTACTTCACCAAATATATTTGCGGGATACCTGTATTCTGCTATTAGTCGTAGGTTCACTTCTTTATTCGCACACAATTGAGGCTTTTATTAAAACTAATTTTCAAAAATCGAGAGGGCAAATACAGCCAAAAGGTTTTGGACCCGCTCATTAAGTTTCTACCTTTATATTTCTGCTGTGTAGGGACGGATTGTTGAATAGGAATCTGAACATAGTCTTAGAATGATTTTTTTTTTCAATATTTTTCATCACAGTCTAATTGTTTAAATTGTGAGATATAGCTAGATTATTGTTCAGTTAGGTGCCAACGATATTAACCATTTTGTCTCCTAATGCAGTATATTTCTTTGTGGTGTAATATTATTATAAGTTTCAAACACAATGTAAACAAATTTGTTTGATTTGTGATTTAATACCTGGATTAAAATAATCTATATAACAAAAATGGATATATGTACTCCTGTACGCACTTTAATTTTTCTGCTTACAACATATTGTGCACTGTTGCTCAGTCAATCAATTAACAAGATTAGCATAATAAGAATGGCTGCAAAATCTTTTACAAAATCAGGTCAGTACCGTAATGATAACAATAGTTCCTGTGTATTTTGATGAACATTTAAATCGTGTGTTCCAAAACCACTATTTAGAAGAATTACAACATTTTTCTAAAGTTTTTGGTTCTTCTATGTTAAAATATGGAGCCAATACAGGTTTGCATTCGCTTTGAAAGTGAAACACAGCAGCATGGTGACTTGGCAACTACGGTTGTTTCCATTAGATTACTGTCTTCAGACAAAGCATATGTGTTTCCTGAAGAATATCAACTAATGGAACTTCATTCCCAATTGTTCAAGATTAGCATCATTAAGAATTCCTGCAAATCTTTTACAAAACCAGATCAGTACCGTAATGTTAAGTTTAACCTGTCATCAACAATAGTTCCTGTGTATTTTGATGAACATTTAAATTGTGTATTCCAAAACCACTATTTAAAAGAATTACAACAAAGTGCACAATCTCTTTTAACCGAAGATAAAGCAATGACAAGACAATGGGAATCAGTTAGAACTAATAAAGCTAATTGAGAAGCTTACTGACAGGTTATATAACACAGACATTAAACCTGTAAATATTTCTAATATTAAAAAAGAGTTTGTTTTAATAAATTTTCAAGGAAAAGAGACTGCTCTCCAATGGATTGATACTTTTGAAAAAGAATGTGGTAGGTATAAAATAATTACTGATGAAAATTAGATGCAAATATTACGGTTATTTTTAGAGCATAATGTTATAGATTGGTATAATTCAATTTTATGCAATTTGACATTACAAGCCAAATGGAATGAATGGAGAACTTCATTTTTACAAACATATAGTGACAAAAGTTGGCGTAGAGTGTACCATGCGTACAATTTCAAATTCATTAATGGATCCTTGTTAGATTATGCGTTAATAAAAGAGAGATTATTACTAGAAACAGAACCAACCATGTCTAATACTTCACGCATCAACCACATTGTATGTTCAAGACCGTCTAGATAAGGAAGAAATTCAGACAACTGAACAGTTGATGAATGAACTTCCATATAGTCAACCTTATCCAAAGTTAAAAAAAGGTGACTCAAGAACATCTCATGGTGCAACTAATAGGTTGGATATGTGTAGGTTCTTCTGATAGCAAGAAGACAATGGAAAAAAGACCATCCACTTGAACTGTGTAGGAATAAAGCTTACTTCAAAGAAAAACGGGTAAATTTGAATGAGGTTTATGAAGACAACGTTCACGAAGAAGCAAAAAACTTAAGTACACACCACTAATTCGACTAAATACTACAGTAAACAAAAATAAAGTTATTGGAATCTATGACAGCGGATCCAATATAACACTTGTTAATTATAAGGTAATAGAGAATATAAAAGACAAAATGTTAGCAAATAATCAAATATTTACAACAATTAGTGGTGTGCAAAAGAGTTTTAATAGTGTAAAATTATCTGTAAAAATACATAAAATAGAGAAAGAGATTGAACCACATGTAATTAAGAATGATAATTTCTCATATGATGTACTATTGGGTTTGGACACTATCCAGAAATTTCGTTTAATAGAAGTTGAAAACTTAAATATTCTACAACGTGTCAATGACAATACAGTAGAAAATTTAAAAGAAAATTATTTATTTGAACTAAATTTCAATAAAGAAAAAACAGATGTTTTTTGTAAATTGAAACACTTATATCAGGCTAAACAAATGAAGCTTTCATATATAATAAATAAATATATTTTTAATTTGTCAATATTTGTAAAACATACCTATGATGTTGGAAAATTAAAAAACCACGAAGCTCATATTAAACTTTTGGAAAATAAATATATTTAAAAAAAAACCTTACAGATGCTCAATGCCTGATAACAATGAAATAGAAAGTCAAATAAGCAAATTACGAGAATCAGAATTGATAGAGGAATCACAATCTCCATTTGCGGCAACAGAGATTAGTCTACATTAGCCTACAAGAAAGAAGATGGTAGAAGATCAAGATTCTGCATTTTTTTTTTCGTGAGATAAACAAGATTCTGTCCCGGAATCTCAACCATTTCCAAGGATTGAATACATTATTATAAAGACACGGAACTGTCGATAGTATTAAGTCTTCGATATAAGTTCGGCGTTTTGGTCTATCCCAGTTAGAGAAAAAGATAGACATAAGACAGCATTTGTTACTCAGAACGGTCGTTACCAATGGAAGAGATTTTGGCCTCAAGATTTCCCCATCAAGTGTTCTAGCCAATACAATTCGGCGTCATGGTCTTCAGGATTTTTGTATTAATTACACTAATGACATTTTGCTATTTTCAAAGACCTTTGATGAGCATCTTCGTAACATTAACAAATTTATGGAAGCAATTCGATTAGAAGGTTTTCGTTTAAAATTATCTAAATGCAAATTCGCACAGCCCTCAGTAAACTATATGGGTCATGCAATAGAATATAACCACAGTCAGGCATCATTATGATAACCTGAAATCAATTAAAGACTTTCCTAAACCTCAAAACAAGAAAAATGTTCACCAATTTTTAGGTAACAACAAGAATCCATTAATGAATTTGAAATTGTACGCATCGTACATTCTACGCCAACTTTTGTCACTATATGTTTGTAAAACTGAAGTTCTCCATTCATTCCAATGTCGACTTGTATAAAGTTGAATTATACCAATATATAGCATGTTCTAAAAATAACCAAAATATTTGCATCTTATTTTCATCATTAATTATTTTATACCTACCACATTCTTTTTCAAAAGTATCAATCCATTGGAGAGCAGTCTCTTTTCCTTGAAAATTTTCTAAAACAAACTCTTTTTTAATATTAGAAATATTTACAGGTTTAATATCTGTGTTATATAACCTTTCAGTAAGCTTCTCAATTAGCTTTATTAGTTCTAACTGATTCCCATTGTCTTGTCATTGCTTTATCTTCGGCTAAAAGAGATTGTGCACTTTGTTGTAATTCTTCTAAATAGTGGTTTTGGAATACACAATTTAAATGTTCATCAAAATACACAGGAACTATTGTTGATGACAGGTTAAACTTAACATTACGGTACTGATCTGGTTTAGTAAAAGATTTGCAGGAATTCTTAATGATGCTAATCTTGAACAATTGGGAATGAAGTTCCAATATTCTTCAGAAAACACATATGCTTTGTCTGAAGACAGTAATCTAATGGAAACAACCCTAGTTGCCAAGTCACCATGCTGCTGTGTTTCACTTTCAAAGCGAATGCAAACCTGTATTGGCTCCATATTTTAACTTTAGAAAAACCGATTTCTAATGTGGTAAAATAGGATTGAATTCTTCAATAACTTTAGACCGATTTGATCCTAAAAATAACAATTTTATTTACCATTATTTACAATAGCAATAGTTTACAATGTGTTCATCAAAAACAAAACAAACAACACCTAAAAATAAATCGGTTTTTAAAGTCAATAATACACTCTTGAATCAATCTGTTTACTCCTTACAAACATTAACACTTTTAAACAAAAACTAACAGATATGGTACAAACATAAACAAACATCTGATCTTAAGATTACATCTCTTGCCGAGGTTATCCGCTTGGCCTAGACAATCAAAACATAAAACAGAGACATGCCTTTTATTACTTGTCACTGGCTGATTGACAGGTGTGACTAATGTAAGACCTGTGATTAAACAAAGACGTTAATCCGTTTTTGGTTAATTAAAATGGCTTGGATGGATTTCGTAAAAAATGAAAATTTGCATGTCCCGGAGTTAAAATTAATCCATGTATTGAGTTGCTTTGATGGAGATGAAGGAATACCGTAGGAACATTTTTTGTTAGACACATTCGTAGATGAGCATTTTAAGCAGTAGCTACTGATCCTGAAATTTTTAGAATTTAAATTTAAAAATCTAAAATTGTCATGAGTGTTACGCCCACTGGTGTTACTGAATACTTTCAAACCGATACTACTTTAGAATAATAGCTTCTAATGATTAATTAAAAGTACCATCCCTTAAAAAATAAACTTCTGACTTTGGCTGATTTAAGTTTTTGTGTGCTTTTTTATGGTAACACTTGTGATGTTAAAATGAACAACTCTGCTATGTCTCTTTGTTTATTAGGATTTTAACTACAAAATAAAAGTACTGACGAAAGTTATCAGTTATTTTTAGGCAGATTATTATCAGTTGATTTCATGAAAATTATCATTTTCGATTGAATTTAGTCACTTTGTTGTGTCATTACTAGTTCTGAATCTTAATATTGTTTAAAACGATTATAAGAGTTGCTATGGTTATTTTCCACTATCGTACATTATTTCAGTTGCTACATCATGAATTTATAAAGATTTAATGAAATCAATAATTCAATATCGAAATTATAGCGATGTGTTGTGAAGAAACAGAAAATAACAGGGTTTTTACAGAATAATAAAACACGTATCTTCCTGATTAATTAACTTTTGTTTCATAATTGAATACATGTAACGATATCTTTAGGATACGGTATTGAATTTAGCATATAATATTGTGGGTATGAGGGAATAATGAGGGGTAGAGAAGGAGGCTGTTATGACCGAGAGAGAGAGAGGGTGGTTCTAGGGGGGGATTTGCCCCTAAACACCCCTTCTCATTTAAATTCACTAGAGAGATCAGCCCTCCTTTATTCCTCCGACCCTCTGCCTTTATTGACCCCTCCAGGTCCTGCCCCGCAAATTCATAAACACTTAGTCAAATTACATCCGGATCATGCCTTTCTTGAAAACTAATTTTTGTACTATCTTTTAAATGGAAAGTATCCAATCACTTGTACGGATTGTTGTGACTTTATTTATTGTGGAAAATGATTTCGATACTGAAAAAGGTAGACAAATATATGTGTCTATAACAATCCATCACAAACCCGAAATGTAAAAGTTTTTTTCCTTCATATTTATTTTTCTAGCAACGTATATATATATATATATATATATATATATATATATATATATATATATATATATATATATTAAATTAGTAGATGAATTCATTAACAGAAGAACGATAAATTTTTATGATTTAAAATTTGCATGGTTGACAGATATGGAAGTATGGTAAGATTAAATTTATGATGAATATTTCTGATTGAAAGACAAAGAATTTGAACTAGTAAAAATGATCACTATCCTTTTTTACTACTTGAGATTAAAATATAATAATTAATAAGAAAAATCTTAAAATGTATCTATGATACAGTAAAAAGAGATTGATCATTACATTATTTTCTTTTTCTGGTTTTATAATTGGGATTGAGAAAAACATATAACGTTTATTTAAAAGCCAATAGGCAATTTCATTTGATTTTTCACCTACGAACACGCATCATCTTCTATATTTTTATTTTAATAGGTTGTTACATGTGGCACTATATGAGGAAAAGGTGGCCAAACCGTGACGCATGCGCCAAACTTGGCGCATTGGACGATTACAGGGCGCGCATTGCATCTTTGCGCTTATATATTTTTATTTTTATAACGTGGGCTTTGGCAATATAGTCGAATCTATACTATTTGGATGTTGTTTATATGAGTGATTTTCTGGTACTTTTAAATTTTATGCATGAAATAAAGTGTTTATATTAAGGTGTTTATATATTTTAGTTTTGAAGTTGTGCTAAACTTCTATTAAGAATCCTGTTCAATAGAGCTGGAAGAAGACATGTAATCCAACGAATTTAGGGTTAAACCTAGAAACCAATTACAATGGATGAATTAAAAAAATATATAAAAATATTGAGGAAAAAACGCCTTATTTGTTTGTTAGCGTTTGGTGGAGAAGGGATTAGAGATAGTGTAATAGCGTCTAAAGAAATGTTTTCTAAAGAAATTTGAATTAGCCAAATTCACAATAAAATAGTTTTAGTGTAATAGCGTCGCTTATGTTTTCTAAAGAAATTTGAATTAGCCAAATGCACAATAAAATAGTTTATCTTCGTAGGAAGAATAGTTTCCATGATATTTGTCAAAATAAAGTTACAAAATGGCGCTTTCCTGTTTTTTTTTTTTTTTGTTAAACTCTATCTCGGGAAATATTTAGCCTGTGGATGTCTATTACCACTCAAATTGGAACTAATTAAATAAGGAATGAAGTAGTTTCTAATCATTACCTTCGTAGGAAGTGCAGTTTCCACGATATTTGCCAAAATAAATTCAAAAAATGGTGATTTCAAGTTTTATGGAAAAAAATATTGTTATTTGAAAAACTTTATCTCGGAAACTAGTAACCATAAAGAGCTCTATCTAGGTCAAATTTTATAACTTTAAAAAAGTTATTTACAATGTTTTTCGCGGAGTTAGTAGTTTTAGTTAGTTAAGAAACGAACATTCTTGGATTTTTCTTGAATAAAGTGAGCTTCTGATTATTTAAATAGTTTATTAACTATTTTCAAGGGCATTTACTATGATTTTTGTGTAGTGTTGGCAGAAAATGAATTACCGTTTATGCTTGAAAAAAAAAAAATTAAAAACAATATATATATATATTTTTTTTTTTAATCCTTCCATTGTAACTGGGTTTCTAGGTTTAACCCTAAATTCATTGGACTACATGTCTTCTTCCAGCTCTAATGAACAGGATTCTTAATGGAAGTTTAGCACAACTTCAAAACTGAAATACATTAAGTAAGATAGAAATTCCAACATTATGAAATTTTTATTTACAGATAAGAATAAGTAAAATTATTTTGTAATTTCGGAGGAAGGACTCCCTGAATCCCTCTCTAGATACTGTAATTTCTACTTTTACGATGTTTAGTGGAAACTAAATGTTTCTATGGCAAATAAGAGGAATTTCCATGGAAACTTTTAAAATTTCGCTAGCCCTAGTTGATTAGAAATTAATTTCAACTCAAAATAGGTTGGTAAATGAAAGTTGTGCGAGGCGCGCACCGCATCAGGTTTTTAAATATTGTATCTTTTTTTAATCTCAATTATTTTCATAATAGTACGAATACTAGTCACTAATGACCTTGTTACCGCTAAAAACCAATATTGATTAAGTGAGTCTATAAAAGAGTTTAGAGAATTAATTTCTACAAGATAAAATTGAAATGCTAGGTTTGATAAAGAAGATCACCAACTTTACTCAGCAATAATTCTCTATATTAATGAAGTGAATCAGCACATGAGCGAAGTACAGACCTTAAGCAAGCGAAGGCTTCCATAATTGATGCTAATTACACACGCCATCCGCCATCACGATCCAGCTCTTTACTCCTGCATTAAATATTAATGAAAAGGACAGTCATCTCTTTCTCCTCGCCTCCATTTATTCTACCAACTTGTCCTGAGTTCGCTTATTCGTAAGTAACGGATGTGACAGTATCGTGCAAATAATTGACTTTATTTATAATATGGTAAAACAGAGGCTAAATTTTTATATGAGAGCACATATTACTTCTATTTCCATCAACCTTATCTCTAATATGCGCAGTGAGTGCTTCTACTACAGTGCATGCTTAGACCTAAATCACAGGTCTTTCTTCTTTAATTTGGATTAGTAGGGATAGAAGAGGATATGGCTTCTAAATAAAGAAGTTAGGAGTAACAAACTGCAAGTAGTAAATAACACAGGCCTACAAGAGAAAAAAATGTTTTTGGTTACTAGGATTTTGGAATTGATTTTAGCTACATCTGGGGCTAAATCTATATATAAAATCTATTATTTTCTATCAGCCCTACATTTTGAGATAAGTGTGAAAAAAGAAGTAAAACCGCCTCCTTGACTTAAGCCAGTTCCTTCCTGCTTGACGCGGCTGGGAATCTCCACTTCGTCACTGGGAATCCCATCCTTCATTTCAACGCTTCAACTAAATTTGAGGTCAGTTCGAGAGTTTTAGCCGTGCAGGATGGATCAAAATTAATAAAAAATGAGTTCAAGTAGAAAAAGTTGTGTAAATCATCCTGTGTTTTGCTACATATGCGGAGAATACACATTAAAAGAAAATAGAAAGACTGTTAGTGACCTTAAAAAGAGAGCTTATGCATGGACACTTTGGTGTTAAGCTCGAGGATCAAGATAAAAATTCTGGCCGCCGCATGAGGTTTATAAAATTCGTACAGAGCATTCGCGCCAGTGGACTAGCAGGAAAAAAAGAGTTTGATGGTTTGGAGGGAAACAAAAAACCACATAGATGGCTTCATTTCTGTCCAGTAAATATTACTGGAATCTATCGAAACAACCGTAGAAGTGGACTTATCCTGATTTAGTCTCTGCAATATGTCCGGTCCCTAAAGAAGAAAATCTTGTATCTTTTCACGATATTAGAGGACTCCTGGAAAAAATGAGTCTTCCAGAATATTTTCCAGACGATTGGCGCCTAAAAGCGAAGCTTGAAATGTGTTCATCTACACAATGAGAATAAATATGGTTCAATACCAATCGCTCACTCGACGACAATGAAGGAAACATATAGCACTATACCTTTAGTCTTGGTGAAGATAAGGCATCGTGAACATTCATTCATTGTGCCTCTCGGATAGCAAATACAAAACATACCGCTGAGTTTTGGCCAATAGGGGCCTAAGAGAGAAGACATGGTCGTTGATCTCCTAAACAAAAACAAGTGCATATTGAATTCATATGAATATTCATTGAATATTCATATGAAATCAGTTCCAAATACTCCGGCACCAGAACTAATATTGACCTGTGTAATGTGACTAGGGAAGGTACATGAAATAGTGGACGGTCGGTATAAGTCGATTGGTTCTTAAAAGAAGGTACATCTCAAAGGGAACGTCCCAGGTCAAGAAGATATATGTTTTTACTGAGCTTTGTTTAAAACTTACTTATAAATTTTTGTTGTTGTTTTCCTTTCGTTCCTTCCAATATTCTCTTATAATTTTCCCCAACCTCATTTCCTTTTCTCAGTCCACTTTGGACCGGGTCTCCGTTTTCTTCTTCCTTGGAGTCCTCCAATTTTTAAAACCTTATTTTTATAAACCCTTCTCTCCATAGTTTCCTTTTCTCTTATTTTATTTCGTACTTAATATTTCTTGACCTCATGAATCCACCTTGTCGTCAACTTTTTCTTCCTAAGGTACCCGGATATCAGCTTTGCCAATCTGTCATCATCCATCCTATAGATATGGCCAAAAAATAGCAATCTCCTTGTTCTTAAGTTCTTTTTTATACTTTCTATATTCTCGTGTACTTCCTTATTTCTTCTTAATTTCCATCAAAGATATTTCTTTTTTGGTTCTTCAAGTGTAAACTTTAGTTCAATACTAGACATCCAGTTGCGTATAGGCATTTCGGTTTTATCACTATATTGCAGTGCCTTATTTTAAGATTTTTAAATTTATAGTTATACCATACGCTCTATTTCCTCTAGTGTAATATTTTTTCAACGGCAGATTTTTCTGAACCATTTTCTTGAATTAGTTTTCCTGAGTAACCGAATTTCTTTGCCTTTTCTAGTCGACTAATATCTGTCATCAAGAAATTTGGAGCCATTTTACGTTTGTAAAATGGAAAAACTTCACTGAGATTCTCAAAACGGTTTTGTTGTCAATTTCTTCCAATAAATTGATTTGTGTAGTTCTTAGAAAGTTTAGCGAAATTATCTACAAATACCAGGCAATTATTTTCAACACCTTTGTTTTTTAAACAACGTTGTTTTTCCTCACTGTTATTGGCGAAATTTGGCATTGTTTAAATTTTTCTTTCCAAATTCTCACTATTTTCAATAGGATAAAGTTGAACAGAATGGGCGATAAGCCGTCACCTTGCCCAACACTGGTATTTATCTTGATTAATTTTTGCTATTTCGCCCAAAAATTTTACTTTTGAAACTGTGTTAGTGTTTCACGTATTAGGTTTGGCTATTTCGATTTCACTCCGAAATTCCGTATTGTTTTATCTAAGGTTTTTCTATCAACAGACCCAGAGGCCTTTTTAAAATCTACAAAGGCCATTACCATATCCTTGGAGTTCAGTATCCTATGCCAAATTAATTATTTTAAATTAAATGTTTGTTCTAATCAAGATCTACCATTTGAAATCCACCCTGATATTCGCCTAATTGTTGTTTATAAATGTTCATTTTTAAAGATTTCAATTATTTATATTATTTAAATTATGAAATATTTATATATATATATATATATTCTATCAGCGGGCATCATTTTTAGCTACACACACACACACACACACACACACACACACACACACACACACACACACACACACACACATATATATATGTGTGTGTGTGTGTGTGTGTGTGTGTGTGTGTGTGTGTAGCTAAAAATATATATATATATATATATATATATATATATATATATATATATATATATATGTGTGTGTGTGTGTGTGTGTGTGTGTGTGTGTGTGTGTGTGTGTGTGTGTGTGTGTGTGTGTGTAGCTAAAAATGATGCCCGCTGACTTTTCCCCCTAAGTAGCTGACGTGCCGGTTGCTCTAATTAATTATCAAATTTTTCATCAATTGAATCGCTTCAGCTGGGCCGTCATAATCTATGGTTTTGAGGTAGTTTGGAATCGAGGAAGTTTGGATTAAATGTCTGATATAAAAATATTTTTTTTTAAACTAAATACGCATTGAATAATTAAAAGTTATTTACAATAATAGCTAGCATATATATTTAAGATGGGAAATTAGTTTACAATGGATTACTTTACATACATATAAATTGAAAATTAATTTTTATGTTATATCAATCAGGCGATATGACGAATATGATGATGATGCTATTCAGTAATTACTAGATTGATTTAAAATAATGTCTAGTAAAATGTACAATTTATCAATATTGATTATTATACATTATATGTTTATTGGAAAGGATAAATAAGAAACTCGGCATTCCTAAAAGTCTCAATAGTCCATATAAATATTGTGGTTTAATATAATTTTTACGACTATTAGTTTTTCTTAGCATCATTAGTAGATTGTGTCCCGTACATGGAAACAAATTTAATCCCCAATGGAAAACAAACTTAAAAATCTTGAATAAATGAGATTTCTCACTCATGTTCCATTTCAAGCTTATATTCATACATTAAGTCATAATAATCAAAGGTGTTTGCTGCTAAAATCAAGAATTATAAAAAATATCACCAGAACGGAGGATATAAAAAAAAAAAGTAACATTCACACAAGCTACTAATTTAAACAGAAAGTTGTAGCCATTTTAAAAAAATTGATTGAATGTTAAAAGATCATTCTCACAACATGAAAATAATTATTTTAAAGCCATATATTAAAATTCTGAATTGGCAGGGATGCAATTGATTGCTATAATAATTACTACTGGCAATTAAAGTAATTATTTAAATTTACGGCACGGAAAATGTGTATGTTTAATTTTTTTTTAGCAGAGTGATAAGAAGTAATGAACACCTGAAAGACTTTAAACGGCTTAAATAAACTGGCTGGTGTACACTTAACCTAGAGTTATCTTAGATTATGATCTGCAATAACGAGCTACAGCCAGTCACAATCCACACAAGTTATCCATATCCACCATAATTAGAAGTTTTTAAATTTGATAGTTTCCCTTATTTTATAATAATAATTTACAAGCAATCGAATTATAAATTTCTTCAGCCCGCATAGTGAAGATTGATGGGTATCATAACTAAGAAAAACCATTAAGCTCATTTATGAAAACTGTATACAAAACCCTAGTGATAGTATTATTATTATTGTATAACAGCCTCACTAAACGTGGCTCGCATTTCATTTAGCTTCATAGTCAGGACAAAAATTATGCCAAGTTGTTATTATAAATTTCTTAATCTTATAATATTACAATATTTGTAATATTTAAACTTTTAAAAAATGTATCCCATTAGAGTTACTTTGGTTAGTAAGTATTCAAGTAATAGTAATTAAAATGTTATAAACGCTGATCTATATTGTGACTTAGCAAAAGCAACTGATGAGCCCTTTATTACTATAACAATCAGAATCCGAAAGCTTCGCTTAGTCTTTTCATAAAAGATGAAACAGAAAAAATTAATTGGAGACATTAATGGCAATGGAATAATTGGTCTAAAACAAGATAGCATCCAGGTAATTTTTTTTTTCTATGATAGTCTCAATTATTAAAACCGAAAACTGAACGCTGCATTGGTTCCGTTATTGATCCGTTCATGCCAGGCTATAACTAACTATTTGAATAAATATGAGCTCGGAAAATGAATTTCGGGTATAATAATAGGTTTACCGGAGGAAGGTTTAGGGGAAGTAAGGCTGGAAGAGATAAACGCTATTGTTAGTATTCAAACCACGGTCTCGGAAAAGGGAACACAGGAGGAATAAAGGGCCAACAGGAACTGATTTAACCTTAACCAGAATCAAGTGTACGTTCAACAGGCGTAACATGGAGATATAGGTCTTATTTATACCAACTGTGACAACTAAACAAACACCATTCTACGTACCTAGGCTCACTAGGCCCAATGAATACTACTAAAACTACTGCATATGAATACAAACTAATCTAAAATAAAATAAAATAATAAATAAAGTGTACAGTGGCAAGAAAATATATAACTTTATCAGTTCTACTAAGTTCGTTCTCTAATAAATATTTTTCAGTACCCTATTTCGTTTAATTTACGAATGAAGAAAGGACATTTTTGAAAGCTGTGGACTATTTTCAAGATGTCGCACAGTGGTCAAAACATAAAAAAAAAAAACGAAATCGCAACCCTCTCAAAATGCCGATCCAAGTATATCCAACCATTTTAGAATAGTTTACGTACCCATTTCCAGGATTACATGGAAAAATGGGATTTATAGGGTTGTTTTTGCTTAAATCAAAAAATTATATTCTGAAGTTTGGAATTTGATGTCAAATTTCTGAATCACTTCGTTTATACTAATATATGAATCAATTTACAATGATACTGTTGGAGCATCTATTTGACAATATGACACTTGGGAGTGATTGAAGGGCTTTTTATATGTATTTTTTGTACTATTTAAATACCGTTCCTAAGTCAGGAAAGTAGGTACTGTAAAACTTACATTTAACCACCTCGAATTGAGGGATTACAGAAATGACATTCGACACGTATCTTGAAATCGAATTCAATTGGATCACTGTATAATAAAATGCACCTACAAAAAAGTTCTTATTCTGTAAATTAATTGTAATATTTATAAAGTCTAAACATGACTGAGGTTCCTTAGAATTTATTAATTTATTATTTTCTCATCATTGTTACTTCAGTTCCAGTCGAACAGCATAATTCGGAGATTTTGAGCTTACAGATGCTTGTAAATAACTTATTTATGTGTGTTTTGTCTTTTTTATTAACTAATCTGGCATTCTCAAAATGTTTTTATCTAATAGTAGGTATATGTAAGGATACAATTGTTATTAAATTATTGTTAAAATTACTGTGAATATAAAAAGTAGAAGACAATATTTCACAATGTTGAAAAACCCCACTTTTTTATTTTTCATAGTACTATGGTTAATAGAATATAACGGATAAACAAGTGACGGTTAATCTAAGTTTTGCTGTATTGTAGTCGGATCAAATTTTTGACATGGAGTTTTCAACAGTTTTGCGGGTTTCAGTGTCCCCTGAGTCCAAATAACTTTAACTAATGGTCTGTCTGTGTGTCTTTCGGTACGAAGATTATCATTTAAACGGGTTTACTGATTTTATTATGAACTTCAATTCATTCGATTATTTAATCTCAATATGCATTCAACAATAGAAGAATAAAACATGTTCTGCTCATTTAAATTGTATTGATAAATCACAAAACTGATACAATTTTTTTATTTTGGTCGAATTTCGACCACTGGGCGATCCTAGTTAATATAGTTGAGCAATTTTTTTTTTTTAATTTATATTTTATTTATTGTACTATGTTTTACGTTTAATTTGTACCAAATATAATCAGATATATTAATAAGATATTAAAAGTTTTTAAATGATTATTTTCTAGTGAAATTATATTTTATTAATGTTGGTATCATTTCTTTTTACTGTCACTTTTATTTACCCAATTATTTTCCTTTTTTTTTTGTAATTTTATATCTTGAAACGTTTAACACCTATTTAATCGGAGTTTGCTGCATTCGATTCAGCGCTAAAAAATACATTAAAACAAATCTCTTGCAGTATTGTTCAGATAAAGAAAAGATGAGAGGCTATTTTTTTTTCACAAAAAGCCAGTTTTTGACCAGTATGAGGCGTTGCAATGACGGCGTCTTAGTGGTAGGTCTTAAATTATATCGGTCATATTTATCTCATTAAAAAAAAAATCAATAATAGAATGACTATTTCACTTAATTTTATTTAATCATCATTTATGTTTCAATTAATTTACACTGACGAGAAAAGATATTGCTACATAAACTCTACTATTTTCGTTCACAATGGCTATTGCAATATTTTGCGATGCCTTATTGCGTTTAATTAACGATTGTAGAACGGATATCGTTGAAAGATGTGGACTATTGTCAGAGTTTAGTTGCAATGTTGGCATATTGGTGGTACGCCTTTAGAGAATACGTACAAATAAATCGGTCTTGAATGCACAATTCTGAGCAGGGTAAGGAACTCTTCCTCTTAAAGGATGTGAAGGAAGTGTTCAAGCGTTTCACTTCTCATTTTATGCATTGCAGTTTGCTTAGAGGATTCCTGTCCCACATGATCTACCATTCCTTGTGGATATACACTTCCATTGGAAGTGCGAATTCTGATGGTGTTAATTTATTTATTTCACATTTAGGCGCCGAATACTGCAACATTTGGCTAGAGGCACCATTATTTAATAAATTACAATTGTTTAAAGATTTTAATGTCTTTTTAACATCGAATAATTTGATGATGGTATTTTGGGATCTTTCCAATTAACATTGCTAACTCTTACTTGTTGATTCCATTTTTTCTTCTTGCTTCCTTGTGCAGTTCGCAATCGACTAATGAATGTTTAATTATTAGCTGGCAATGGACTCATTTTGGTGGAGGGTTTCCACCATCTAAATGATATATAGGGTGCCCTCACCAAAGCCTGTGAGAGAGAATGCCTCTTTGGTGGCCATTTCATTTCCCTTTATACCACTGTCATGTCCAGATACCCATAAGCAATGAACCGATTTTCCATCATCACTCATAGACGTTGAATTCCTAAACGACCAGAATACATGTTGTTAATGCAACGAATCTGAAAAAATTACTACATCATTGATCTGAAATATAGAGGGACATTGCATTGCCATCCACCTCAGCAGTATCTAACTTACAAAGGTAGTGCTGTTTGAATTTGTTTGTGAAATCCAATGGCTAATGCGATTTAGTGACCTCTGTAGATTTTTCTCTGTGGACAAGATGTTACTCAAACGGTAAAGTAGAGCTAAGTCATCCAAACATATTATCCCTTTTATTGCGAAGGGTAGGGTTCTCCTAAGTTCGCTGATAGATTGTGTAAAAAGCTTTGTTCTCTGTACACAACCATGTGGCACTACACCTGATTGACCAAAAAAGGTTTAAGGTTTATATATTAACTTTATTCAAGTCTAAAAAATAAACGTTTTGGAATATCATTTTCCAAATTCCAGACATAAAATAAAGCACTTTCAGTAAATATTGTTGTTTTTTTCACAGCTTCTTGGGCCCATCAAATGCTTTAAACTCTCTTATTCCATAACCAGGGATAAATCGGGAAAGATAACTGGATATTGTCTTCCTCTAAGATTTTTTTTTGTATTCATACTCAAAATGAAATATTATTTTATAAAAATAAAAATAAAAAAATGAAAATTGCTAGCAAGAAGACAAGATCTTGTTATTCTTCAAATCTAGGTTCTTGGAAAATCGAGCTGCAATTTATGGGAGTGGATAAATATTACCAGATTCTGGAAGATCTGTTACCATTATTTTTCGAGCTTGTGAGAATGTGAAGGGTGTCAGAGCTTATGGAAAACTGACGGAGATAGGTAATGTTTGTAAGTAAAGACATTCCCTGAAATTAAGTATATAAACCTGTCCATATAGTAACATTTTCGTCTTTATTTTCTTTATTCTACCGGTCATTGTTATTTAGAAATAGGAGAAATTTATCATATCACTGAAATGTAAACTAAAGTGAACGCTTAAAAGTTTCTTTTAAATAAAGTTATAATAGTTTTTATTTTTTATATTTCAGATGTCTCTACCTTAATTTAAAAAAAAAAGAAGAAAAATTTCGGACGTGAAAAAGAGTAATAAAAACATATTGATGTTTTATTATTGATATGTTTACAGTGGACAGCCAAAATTGTTAGTATCTTAGCAGAAAAAATATGAAAAGATAAATATCGTACGCAGTATTTCCCATGCTCCGGTATTTTCAAAGCTTCCAGTTATTTCTCTTGAACTCTGAGATTTGTTTTGCAATTTGTTAATATTTTGAAAAGTCACACAAGTTCATTTAATCAAGGTTAAAACTTAAAGGACAACTTCTAATCTTTCAATGTCTTACTTTAAAATCGATTGTCATAAAATTCATTAGTGCAGTTGTGACGGAACGGTGGTGTGGGATTTATGCAGAAACACTGTCAACTGTAGTAGAATTGAGTTTTACGGTTGACGATATTTACGACTTTTGGTTTATCTGTGTGTTAAGAACCTGGTCATCAATCATCTTATTGTATTAATCTTCACTTAGTATGAGATTTTACAATCCAATTTATCGGCGATCACTTAAATTAAGTACCCAGCAATCAAACGAAGTAGTTATGTTGATATGAAATTTGACGTGACACTGCGGTCTAACCAACAGTGTTGCGTTTCATCATCATCTGGCGCAACAATTCGTTATCGCCGTCTCCAATCGCCTCTGCCAGTTAGCCTTAGTGTCTCTCTAGTTCTTCTGTAACAGCCTCCATCCACCTCACGTTCGAGACCGACTTCTTTTTCCGTGGGTTTCCTCATGAGGATCTTCTTGGGTATCAGCATATCCTCCATTATTGCCAGGTGGCCTACCCAGCTTGGCTGCCTTAACAATATCCGAGCTGTTGAAGAGGTTATTCAGTTACTATTACTGCATATTCTCTATATGCAGTAATAGTAACTATATGCAGTAACAACCTATATGCAGTAACAACCTTCATGGGTCCGAAGATAATCCGTAGAAACATTCGACTGAGTGTTGTACAAAGCGTAAATTTTGTCTGCTTTGAGAGGAATCTGCTGATGATCTGCTTCCTAAAGCAGTAGTATCTGTTCGCAGCATTGATTTTCCTTCGAATCTCCTGTGACATGTCGTTTTGTATGTTAATTTCTGTCCCCAAGCCTATCAACGCTTTCGAACCTGAATTGGTCAGCTTCAAAATATACATCTCTCTTTCCTATTCGCATATATTTAGTCTTCTTCAAATTGCCAATAAAGCCGAGTCTCTTGGCTGCTCCCTCCAATGCAAGGAATGCTTCCTTCAGCGCCCTTTTAAACCTGGCTATGATGTCAGCCTATCTATCATCTGCGTAGCCTAAGATTTGAACAAGCTTGTTAAACAGGGTGCCACCAGCCTGGATTCCTGAATTCCTAATGAGTTGACATCCGCATGATGATATAGAAGGATCAATCCTAATTAAATTCCTAATGTTTTTTTTTCTGCGAAATTGAAAAGTGGGCAGGCAAGGAACTTGTCTCACTCCTGTCTCTATGCTGAACCCCTCCGAGAAGAAGTCGGATTCAATTATTATTGTGCATTTGGATCCTATCATGGTCATTTTTACATGACGAGCTTCTTCGGTATACTCATCTCCTTCAGGGCTTGATCAAGTTCATCCCGATCGACGTTATCATAGGCTGCTTTCAAGTCTACAAAGAGGTGATGTGTAAAACATTATACCCTTTACACTTCTCCAGAATTAGCCTTAATGAAAATATTTGGTCTACCGTAGACCGCCCCTTTCTGAAGCCTGCCTGGTAAGAACCAAGTTCTCTCTCTGCACATAGGATGAGCCGTGCATACAAAGTGCTCGACAAAATATTAAATGCACAGGAGAGAAAAGGTATCTCTCGGTAGTTCTCACATTGTCCTGTCTCCCTTTTATATCGATTGGACGCATTAATATCTTACTCCATTCTAAATACATCCGTTTCTCTTTCCACAGGTCAAGGATAAGGCTGTATAGTGTTTTCTTGAGTCATTCTCCACTATGTCTAAAAAGCCCAAAAGTAATGTTATCCTTTCCGGGTGCTTTGTTATTTTTGATCTTGTGAATGGCATCTTCGAACTCATCCTCATCGGGGGGTTGCACATCCTCCACAGGATCCAACTCAACCTCCTCTGATAAGGATTCCGCTCTGCTCAAATCCATCTCTTAAGGACCTGGTCTCTTTGGGTAAGGAGGGTTCCATCTTCGTTTTTGCAACATTTTACCTTGGGCATGAAATCAGATTTCCCTTCATTTACTTTACGGAAGAATAGTCAGCTTTCGTTAGTGCTTCTGAGATTCTCAATGTCTTTCATCTGGTTATTCTCTCATCTCCTTTCCTTCCTTCGGTGAACCTTTTTCTCTGCTCATCTCGCCTCCTTATGTTAAGTTGGCATTCCTCATCAAAGCATTGTGATCTAGTTCTTTGGGCTTGAATCCTATGATCTCTTTTGGCATTTTTGATATATTACCATTGTTCTTCAATTTCGTCATCTACGTTCTTTAGTTCATCAGCCAGTTTCTCTTCCAGTCTTTCTTGATAAGCTGCAAGCTGATTGGGTTCCTTGAACTAAGTTACATTAAACAATCTTCCAGCCTGACGACTACCTATTGCAGGCAACCTGACCTGGCAATGTTCACATAGTGGTCTGTGTCTAGGTTTGCTCCACTGTATGACCAGAGATTTACAAGACTTACTAGACTGACACTTACTTGTGCCAGGAACTTATAAGGAAGTGGTCAATTTGATTGGCCATTCTGCAGTCTGGCGTTCTCCATATCTCCTTAAATATCCTTTTATTTGGAATCAGCGTAACTTCTACCACTAGTCCGTGTGCAGTCGCAAAACTGACAAGCCCATGTCCACTATCATTACTTATTTCATGGAGACTGAATTTCCCTGTTGTCGGCTTATATTCTGGTTCCTGTCCAACTTGAGCATTAAACTCACCAAGAAGTATTTTGGCATCATATAGCATTGCGTTTAGATATTTTAAATTTTGTGCTTAGTTGTTTTTTTTGTTTATTAAAACTTATTATTCAGCGAAAATTTGGAACGAAAAAAGTATTTAGGTTTTAATCAATAGCGATAAACATTCCTAAAGAAACGTTTTGAAAGAAATATATTTTCCATGCATATACTCCATTGGGCTTACTCGGGTTGGTAACGCTGGTCACAATCATTTCATTTTTCAGTTAATGCATTCTTCTATGATATACATTTTTTTGTGAAATTCCAACAATGTCGTGAACGCTCCAGAAAGGTTAATCGTTCCGAGTGACCGTTCAAGATATACGTAATATTTGTTTTTAGCGTGCCAACAAAAATTAGACAAGTGGAGCAAAGATTTGTGGAGAGACGACTGTACAACCAGTTGACAAAAGCTTCACGAATAATCTACTTTAAAATTTTCAATTTAATAAGTTTTATAGCTGGGACCATAAAGGTTAGGCATTTGGGAAGACGGAGGAAAGGCAGCCAATTAGCTGGAATAAGAAGAACTAAGGCCGTAGTAGGCGGTAAGAGGAGCAGTTAGAGAGCCAGCTCTGCCCCAAAGGGATAAAGTTTAGGGATACAGAGCCCTATATCTCTCGTCTTGGTTTAATAATGAAAAAGCTGGTTACCCTCTCTTTTAGAGTTACCTGGTTCATTTTACTTATTCAGCGCTGCTCAGGTCAGCTCCACTGTTTGCCTTCACCCCAAAAATATTAAAGTACCCTTCATGGTCTTCCTGACATACAATTTTTTTTTTTACTTTTCTGTTAGCGGAATTTTAGTATCAGAAATTTATATTGATATTTGTTTAATTGTATATCAATACCTAAATGTACAAAAGTTCTACGTCCGTTCGGGAAACTCCAGAACAAAGTTTCTACTGCATGTTTCTATATCATGCTGATACAATAGTAAAGAAATTAATGCTTGTATCTATTAAAATATGTATCTTCAATAAAAGAAGGACATCTTGAAGAAGATCAAGATGTACATTTTCTTTGTCGAATGTAGCCAACTTTCATTTAAATTTATATGAAAACAAATGTCAATGAATGATCATGTTTGAGCAGTATTGGAAATTCGGTGGAAATTAGTATGGACGAGAACAAGTATAAACGATCCCAATTATAGAGTAAATTATCTTTAATATTTGAAATTAGAACAGGCTCAAGATGAGGTGATGGTCTCTCACCCAATGTGTTCGAATTAACCCAACCAACATTAATTTGATAATTAACTTTAAACCAACAAATAAGAAAGAAGATCAAAGAGGATCTACAAGATTACCAAAACAATACCATTAATAGATATTCCCACAAGTAATAGATCTGCGAAAAAAATAAAGAAAGAGCTGTCCGCCAATAGACATTGGATGATTGGTCTCGAAAATAACAGTAAAAAGAATATCAGAAACAGGAAAAATATGAAGAAAATGGCCACAAAATATTTCCAAAATTTATATGACTGGATATATAACTGGAACCAGAAGTGAAAAATGTATGTGAAGAAATCCCACTCATATTCCTATCGGAAATAGAAAATTCATTAAAGGATCTAAATAAACAGAACAGAACACCTGGTTGAGATGGAATCCGAAATGAAATACTTCAAGCAGGTGGAGAATCATTAACCAGAGAACTTTTAAGTCTCTTCAATATGATTATGGAAAAGGAAGAAATACCTCAGGAACAGAAAACGGCAAAACTTATTCTTCTACATAAAAGGGAAATTAGAGACGCTACAGAAAATTACTTACCAATCTCTCTAAGTTCAAGTGTAGCAAAGCTATTTATCAGCATTATAAAACAACGTCTAAGCAAAAGAATAATGGAAGGCATATCTGAGTTTTAGGGATATTTTTTGAAATAGTTCAGTAACTGTTTCGTGCCTTGGGAAATAGATACAGTAAATAATAATAATAAATAATAAATAAATAATAATAAATAAAAACAGTTTTTTACTTTTTAATAATCACTGGCGCATAAGCCTGCTAGCACACAACTATTGCCAGCATGTATACATGGAGGGGTGGTTAGTAAAATAATAAAAAAACATATAGAACTTTTCCACTTCTGATTAAGGTGATACAAATAAGTTCTGCAGAGACAAAAGAAATCGAATAAAATAATTTTGTTAACATAACCATTCAAATTCATGATAATAACGATACAAAATTGCACAGAGATACATCGCACAACGGAATACATTGGGGTTTGGATGTAATTGAAGGATGAAATATTTAGACAATAAATAAATTACATTAAAGATTAGAAATTGGAAAAAAAAAATTCATTTAACATATTTTAAAAAGCATAAAACCATAGTAAGCAATTAACTATAAAACCTATATAGTATAAGCGGAAAGTCTGAAGAATCCGCAATAGGAATTTCACCTAACGAAGAACTAATAAAAACAGCAAGACATGAAAAGGAGAAGGGAATAATGGAGTGAACTTTAAGCAACAAAAAAGTAGCTGTCTGAGGCTGTTGGAGTTAAATAAAACCATCTATTAACCACCAGCCCTTATTTTCTGAAGGTATATATTTTTTTTTCATTGAATATGATCCAATTGCAATGCATGTTATCTAGCCAACATTTTTCAGTCTAATTTACATCTCAGGATACATTCACCTTAAAATATGTGACAAATGAAGATTTTCAATTGTATTAATTAGAAAGTTAATAATGCGAAAAAAAGTTTACATTGGATGAAGATAAGCTATTAAATAATTCTTCTGAGAATTTTTCTCTCCCACCTGTTTAATAGCCTTATTTGTCAGCAATACGTATTTAAAAACTATCACAGCAGCAGTGTAGCTGAAATAGTTATGAAAATAAATACTAAACCAGACTTGGGATTTGATCGTTAATATTTTTTGATCACAACCATGTGACATAACTGTCACTTATATCTTACTGTGGAATCTGAACTTAACAAGGGTCAATTTGCCAGCATTAAGTGAATGAATGCGTTAAGACTTTTATCGGTTCAATCGAATTATTCATAGTTTAAACCAGTCATGTAATTTTGTTTGATAATTAATGAAAGCCGCTTTTAAAATCAAGAATTATTTTTGGGATTCCTAGATCTTCTTAATAAGTCACTGTTACGGAGTGAATGAGTTCAACCTATTTTCTAGATAAATCTGGAGCTGTGCCGAACTAGAAACAATCTGTTGGAAAGGAAGGACTGAAAAATGTTATATTTTTAATATAACATAATATAATAAAGCGGGAAGTAACGATACTAGAAGTGAACGAGAAGTAACTAATACTATGGTATAATTTATCAAACACTAGTTCGAATGGAACAGTAGTTCCTCATTCGACGATATTGTTAATAGCTGTCTCTTAAAAATAAATGAATTTACAATTACAAATTAAAATCATTATTTTATAATTAGATATAATCTTTATTTTATAAAAATTCCCTATTTTGTACTCTCTGCTTGTTTTGAGTTCTGAAAATGGTTGTGATCACTGGGAAAAAATAGAGAACATAATTATATTAAATAACTTATAATTTATAGGGAAGTTAATATATTATAATAAATTAATTTGTGAATGATTCTTTCCCTTTGATCTATAACTTTATATTTAAAAAAAAACAACATTTTTATAACATTGGTTACAACGTTTCGAAGAACTTTTTCGTCATCAGGATATATGCTTTTTATAATGCAATATCAACTATTAAATACACAAATATTAATACCTTAATTTACAATATATTTTGTTACTATTTTAAATAATTTTTTATTACCTCTAAATTACATGATTCTCTCCCCATGTCCCAACATCTGTATAATTTTACTTTGTCAATCCTTGCTGATTTCATTACAAAAAATTATATGGGGAGTAACTTTTCTTTTTCATCTTTGTCACATACTCAGTATTATCATTGGAAATTAACTTTGTACCAATCTTTGTTGTCATACGCCTCCCCACCCATTCTCTTCCTATTGTTTTCCAATTATTATTTTTACTATTATATTCTATATATTTAAATCAATATGCCTTTTGTTAAATTTTAAATCGTAATTTATTTTAGATTTAGTTTATTAATTATGTCCACATAATGACTTTTTAAATTAACCGCATCTGTTTTGAAATTAACTACCTTATTTATGTTTTTAGAAATATGTATTGCTTCCAATGTTTTTTTTATTTTTTTTTCTGTTTCTAATATTTCGGGATTATCAAAATTAAATCTGTGGTTGCTAACTATACTATGATGGGTCAAAGTTGTAATATTTTTATTTTTATTGTTTTTACAATTACTGATTTAATGCTTAATTCTTGGCTGTAATTTTTTCGAGGTTTCTGTCATTGTAGTGATTATTGTTATACCATATTTTATTTACTATTTTCTTGGGATATAAATTCTCTTCTAACATCTCATAAATTATTTCTTTTATCTCTCCTATATGATTTTTATCAGTTAGCTCTTTTCCTCTTTTTATTACATTAAACATATAGGCAATAAAGAGAAAAAAAAACGAAAACTATTACCGAATACTATACTGATAATGATAACCAAGATAAAAACAATAAAATGGATGATAGTCAAAATAATAATGATAATAAAAAAAAAGATATAAACAAAGTGAAATTCTATAAAATGAATTATATACCAGAACTAACTGAAAAAATAAAAAATACATTGGTGGAGTATGACCATACAAACTTACAACTAGGAACTTATAATGGTAACAAACTAGAAAAACATTTAAGCAAAATGAAAGATGAAATAAAAATGATTGACAGAAAAAATGTAGTTTATAAAATAGATTGTGGTGACTGTGAGATGATCTAGACATAGGAGAAACCTCGAAAAAGTCACCGACAAGAATTAAGCAGCAAATCAGTAATTGTAAAAACAGTAAAAATAAAAATATTACATTGGTCCACCATAGTATAATTAGTAACCACACATTTAATTTTGATAATCCCGAAATATTAGAAACCGAAAAAATTCAATAATTAGAAAAACATTGGAATAATACACATTGCTAAAAACATAAAGAAGTTAGTTAATTTCAAAACAGATGCGGTTAATTTAAAAAGCCATTATGTGGACATAATTAATCAACTAAATCTAAAATAAATTATGATTTAAAATTTAACAAAAGACATATTGATTTATATATATAGAATGTAATAGTAACAATAATTGGAAAACAAAAATGATAGTAAGTGTGAAAAGAATGGGTGGGGATGAATATGACAACAGAGATCGGTATAAAGTTCATTTCCAATGATATTACAGAGTATGTGACAAAGATGAAAAAGAAAAGTTACTCCCCAAATAATTTTTTATAATAAAATCAGCTAGGATTGCAAAAGTACGATTATATAGATGTTGGGAAATAGGGAGAGAATCATGTAATTTAGAGGTAATAAAACATTAGTTAAAATAGCAACAAAATATATTGCAAATTAAGGTATTAATATTTGTATATTTAATAGTTGATGTTGTATTGTAGGAAGCATATATCCTGATGACGAAGAAGTACTTCGAAACGTCGTAACCAATGTTCTAAAAACGTTTTTTAAAAAAATATAAAGTTATAGATAAAAGGGAAAGTGTCATTTACAAATTAATTTATTAGAGAACATAATATTTATTTAACCTTAATTTATCCAAGTTTCTTATGATTTAGAGAGATAAATGATTAATGGCATGTTCAGCCGAAACGTAGAAAAATAATGAAAATAAAGTGGTGAAGTAAAGCACAGCCCATTGCTGTAAATTAAATTAATTAATTTAGTTATTGATTTATTATTTATTTATGGCTCTCCCACAATGATGTCTACAGGTATCACTATCACAGGTATCACTATCAGAATTATTTCTACAGAACTATTTGCTATGAGTTGTTCGTAAATTTTCTACGGTAAAACTCAGAAATAGACAAGGGGCAGGCTATACAGTGCCTGCCATGCGAAACGGCTTTAGTGGTCGGAGGGTTTATTGGGTCTAAAGGACGGACAGGGTTAGGCGCACCTGACGTATTACTAAATAAATAGATATTTCTTATTTCTTGCCCAGTGATGTTATTAGTATTATGTCTAATGCTCTATAATATTTATTTTAATCTATTGTATGTTTTCATCTTATACCATAGTACATCAAATATACAGTAATATTTTATATTTTTATTTTTCTGTAGCACATTAATTATACATTATTATTTTTATACATCACATAAAATTCATATTATTTTCGTATAATTTATTTAGCATATTTATGTAATAATAATGTAATATCAGGTAATTTATACTTATTTTCTTCAATATTTTTTATCTTGCGGTAAAAGGTTAACTTTGTAAATATCTGATTAACCATTAAAGCCTACACAACATCTGACTAAATAAAATTGTAGAAAATTACAATATATCATTTTACAAATTTTTATAAATTCATTCATTCAATTTTTTTTCCGGATAAACTATTCTCTGGCTGATCGATTATATCAATATATTTTTATGCCATAATTTATGAAATGCTCTTAAGCAGCAATAAACATTATTATATATGTTATACTTATTGTTTTTTTCTAATTAGGAAGGCATTAGTCCTTTTTTGAACTATTTATATTTATAAAACAATTATCCAAAAACAAGGGTAAGTAGGAGATACATTGACTTGTAAATAGAATTTTACTATTAACAATACACAAAGTCGATTTAATATTTATATTAATACTTAATGTAAAAACTATATTAAAAGATCCTGGATAATAAAATGGAAAACAAAAAAGGAATAGAATTGCTTTAAAAGACATAGTATATATGATATAATGGAATAAAAGTCCAGCAGAAACTCGGAAATTACTGGAAAAAGAGAAAACATTCACAGAAAACTGTAGTCGTTTATATAATCAAAAGCGAACTCCCTCTTTATGATTGTTTTATGAATTTTATGCTTTACATTTATTAGCTCCAAGTAACGCTTATAAACAGAGAAATAGTACATAATTATTAATAAATAAACGGTGCTGTTTTATTTGTATTCATCGTGTGGTTGTGATATTGATTGTGAGTGTGTCATAAAATTTTTGTTTTCTTGTAAAGATGTAGAAGCAGTTTTATAAGATGCATCGTATGTCAGTTATACATAACACCAAAATATTTGTTAGCAATTTTGGACGACAATACGGGTCATGAAGCACCTCGACAGTATCCTTTAAGTTCAATTCTCTGCAGAGCTTTTCCATCTCACCACACCCCGGAGTAGTTTAGCTTCGGCTTCTTCCAATTAATTGCATTCAGGTACCAGAGTTCCTTCCTCCTTCTAGTCCCTATTAATTTCCATACTTGAGTGAGCCATACACATTTTTATTTTTAACTTTCTCTCTCGCATCCTTGTAAGATACATCCCTCACTGCCATCACTTCAAATATCAACGTTGTGAACTACTGAGTATGGAGATACTATAATATAGCATACTAATTTTCATTAGAAAATGCTAGTAAATATATTATATGCATATTTAATTTTTTTTTCTTACAATTTTTCAATACAATTCTATTTCATTTTTATATTATAACTTAATTTTTTTTTATTAATTTTATATTTATTTAAATCCCTAAATTATGTGTTTAATTAAAAACATTGTCTTGATTTTTGTTTATCAATTTATTCCTAAGTGTAGTCTCTAATGGATGTTAAAATGTGTAGACTCTTATGAAGTGTATTGTAGTCTGTTATGGATATAAAACTTAGATAAGTCACTTCCAGAATTATTTCCACCTAGATCTACTATTCATGTGCATGTGACTCAGAGAAGTGTAAGATGTTAGACCTACTTCCCAAAGACGATCTTAGATCGTTTGATCAGAAATTGGACGCACAATAGCAAGTTGAAGCTGCCTAACTGGCAAAAACGGATTTTTTTATTGCCATTATGATCAAAATTGTATGCTGAATTTTAGTAGTAATCCATTGAGAACCACCCCTGTTCTAACGACACTTCATGTTTTCCTTTGTCAATTAAAAGTTCACGAAACTATATTATTCCGCTATATTTGTTCGAGCTGAAACAAACAATTTTTTTTATATTTTCCTAGAAAATATATTGCATTTTCATTTATAGAAAACAGACTGATTGAAACCTTTACTTTTTTTTATTAAAATTTACCACTGTATCAATAAAAAAAATATATCAAGTAAATGTGAACCGCGATATAATGACATGTAAAACATGTCGAGAAACTACCCATTGGTAGCACTCCAATTACAATTCTAGACGAAAGTCCCGAGGCCATCTTCTTTTCAGACGCCTCGGAGAATTATTGGACATCGAAGAGGAAGTAAGGTTCGAAACTAGTACGTTTGAATGAGAATGGAGTTTGTCATGGAAGGATAGGTAGTTGGTTTGGACCAAATCGGCAACATGTGGGGCGTTATGGTCATTATGAATGATTTTATTCGTTACAAAGTAGGGAGCATAAAGGATTTTACGAAGGATTTTGGATTTTAAGGATTGGATACGAGAGGAATTCGGTGGTTTAGTGGAGCCTCAAAGCTCAGCTCCATATGTCCAAATAGGCCTTCTTATAGTCGTGCAGATGAGCCTTTTGTAACTAGTTGAATGCTTAGAGTGATTGTCTAGTAAGTGCCAATGTAGCCGAAAACGGCGAGCAGTTTCTTGTCGTTTCAGTCTTGAATGAAGATTCCAAGATAGACGTTTGTCAAGATGGAGTCCAAGGTATCGAATCTGCTCAACAGTGATAAGTGGAATATTATTAAAGGATGCTGTAGGGCAGGAAGTCACAGGTTTAAGATGTAGAGTAAAGGTGATTTGATGGGATTTGTTGGAATTTATTTTAATCCTCTAATTTCGACACCATGCTTAAAGGTCCGTGATACGTGATTGAAGAGTTTGGGATACAATATTAGAATTCTTATTGACTGATAGCACACATGTCATAAGCATACATGGTAAGTACAGTGTTAGGATGGGCTGGGGTGTCCGTATAAATTTTTTGAGAATGAGTCCGAGTATACTCCTGCAGACTGAGAAAAGAGGAATGAATACACACTATGGTGATTTACTTTGATTGGCTGTCAGAGAAGTATCAACGGATAATGAGAAAAAAAGGGTAGGAATTTACGGAGTTCGTAAAGCAGTTCAGGGTGCCAGACATGGTCAAAAGCCTGTTCTACGTTGAGAAAGACTCCCGAGCAATACAATCCACACGATGAAATTGCTGGATAATGGAGAGGGATGTTCGGAATCCAAACTGGTGACCTGGGATTATGTGATTAGAATGTAGGATGAGGTGAAGGCGTTTCAAAATCAGTTTTTCCAGGATTTTGCCCATAATAAGTAAAAGAGAGATATGACGGTAAGAGGTTATTCTGGTGGCTTTTTGGGTTTAGGAATCATTTTGACTATAGATAATTTGCAAGAGCCAGGAAAATATGTGGAGCGTTATAAATGTACATAAGGAATAGAATAGCTTTTCGAGGAAGAATTTTTAAAATATGGAATGTGATTAAGTCATGTCAAGGAGCTTTGCGGGAAAGTTATCTTTGAATAATGTTAGATATTTCTGAAGGATGGAATGCTTTTGGCGGAAGGGTCATTTGGAGAAGAATATTTAATTCTGATTCGATGCATCCAAGGTAAATTGGATTAAGAATATCAGGATGCGGCTTAAAAGTTTGAAAGAGGTGTTTGCCGGATATCTGGGCTTTTTATTCATCAGATCTTGACCAGGTTTGGGATTCAGTAAGGAGTGGATGATTATAATCTTTGAACTTCAGAAGCTTTTAGTGGTCGTTCATAATGATTTGTTAATAGTTGTTAGATTTTCAATTAAGTTCAGTAATTCTAATTTTCTAATTTCTGCTTTCAGTTTGTTATTCAATTTGTTGTAATAAGATTTATTAGCTGGATATCTAGTCCTGTGTCATTTCCATCTTGCTCTACGTTTTTCTCTTAATAAGATACAGATATACTGTGGCAGGTTAGTCTGTTGAGAATTATTAATTTCACTGGTTGTGGTGTTATTTATTTTTTGCTTGCTGCTTTTTATTGATGCTGCAAGTTTTTTCTATGGCTCTCTCAATGTCTTGCTTTGTTTTAAGTGGATTTTTTAAGTCCAATGTATTTTCCAAACCATATAGAAATTTGTCCCAGTTTACTCTTTCTATAATAAATGCAGGAGGAGAGGGCATAGGAGCGTGGTTTGAATGTAGGAGAAGCAGAACTGGATAGTGATCTGAGGAAAGATCATCTAGAGATTTGATTATGGCTTGGGAGAAGGAAATCTGGAAGGTGACAAATATATTCAGAATATCGGAATGCTATTTGAAAGAAATAGGCCAATAAGTAGGGTTCATGTGTGAGAGGACTGAAAAAGAATTGGAGGTTGAGACACGGGATAGGATGTTACCGCGGGAGTTGGATGTTCGACAGCCCCATCGTTGGTGTTTAGCGTTCTAGTCCCCTAGCTATAAAGCGCGGTCCGAGGGATCTGAATAATGATTCAATGAGGTTATAAGAAAGGGTATTACCAGGAGAACAGTATACAGCTGAGAATGTTTTTGAATAGCGTCTGTTGGAGGGGAATGAATAAGGGAATGGGATAAGGATTTATGAAGCAGTTTTGGAGCGTGAGCAGTGTTGTACGGGTGGTCTGATCTATATGTGGTGTAGTTACGTACGTAAAAATATGTCCGTAGTGTGAAGTGAGTTCCAGTCAGTATTGCAATATCTACGTGATTGCCATGTAGAAATATGCCGAGTTCATCGAGATGGTTATGTAGGCCGTTAGCATTACACAAAACGACAGCTAAGGGCTTAGTACTGATCGTGGGAGATTGAATGGAATTTCGGTAAGGATTCTTGTGAGAAGAGTGATAAGCAGTTTGATGGTCTCTTGGAGGTCCGACAAAAATCAAGGATAGAACTTACGTCGATTGAGTTTTGGATGTGAAGTGGATATTGATCAGAAGCTTTACGTGGATAATTTATGTGACTAGCAGTGCTGGCTGCGTTTTGAACCCGTAGTGGGATACGAGGATCTACTTTTGATGGTTCTTGGTATTGGGGGTTTGTTTGAACAGTATCATTGGGTACCATAATGTGTGGATTCTGTGGTGGTATTTTTAATCGTAAGGGTAAATGATCAGAGAGAATTTGGTATGGAGAATTTGGTATGTAGAATTTGAGTGGAGGTTGAAAATGATGGTGGGAGGCCTGGGACTTTGGCTGTGAGGTTGGGTTGGGAGGTTTGAGGCGCCTGACATCGATGCTGTTGAATCTTGTTGATTTTACCAGAGAATAGTGTTCAGGTGTCCTGACGAGGACGATGTATGGCTGTTGTTGTGTGACTTGAGTTGTTTTCAGCAGTTCTGGGAATATTGCCTAATTTTCAAACTCAGGCAGCAGCATGAAACTATTCTGATCTAGGCTTTTTAAACCCGAGTTATGAGATCTCTGTTTTTGATGATGTTTGTAAACTGCACAGCCTCTGTAGCTCGCAGGGTGGTTTTCACCACAAAGGGCGCATTTTGCAGGTTCATTTCTTGATTTTTGACAAGTATCAGATGCATGTGGGCCAGCACATTTGACGCACCTGGTCTGGTAATGACAGTATCTATTCGTATGCCCTAAGTTTTGCCACTCGGTGCATTCATTGTACAAAGGTGTTTTTCTGCTTGGGCGGCTCAAATCTGGAGGAGAAATATACCAGTCTCGTGACTTGGAATATTTCAGCGTTATTTGGTACTACAAAAAATAGTGGTAATGGATATAGGTGGGATGTAAAACGTATGATATGTTTCTCGAATTATGGCATATCCATTTTCTTCCAGGCCTCTTTTGAAAGAGATGTGGGGGTAACTGAGTGTAGACCTCTTAAAACAGCTCGGTATGTTTTTTCTTATCTTGATTGGCAGCAGTGGAAGGCATAAG
The DNA here is from genome assembly GCA_948150685.1 of Rhaphigaster nebulosa. Classification (NCBI taxonomy): domain Eukaryota; kingdom Metazoa; phylum Arthropoda; class Insecta; order Hemiptera; family Pentatomidae; genus Rhaphigaster; species Rhaphigaster nebulosa. The sequence goes on along the minus strand of OX411306.1, from coordinate 91,516,538 downwards.
TTTTAGATATGAGATGGCTAACAAGCTTTTTGTAACTTTATTTGGATCTTAGATAAATCACTAAAGATTTACCACCAAAATGCCATACCAACAACATCCTGACAATAATCTACATCTTTCATGAATGTCCATTCTACAGGCATAAATTAAATGAAATAGAAATTCCGCAAACATTTCCAAACAGGAAACGATAGAAGCAGAACCGACAAAGTAATATCGTTTCTCGTTAAAGTAAATTTATTGAAGCAAATATAATAAAATAATTGATAAATAAACGAGTGTTTAATATCAAGAATAATTTTGAAGTTTCTAATAATTCACATGTATATATGTGTATGTGTGTGTATGTGTATGTATGTATATGTGTGTATATGTGTGTTTGTGTGAGTGTGTATATTTGTATACATATATATGCACATTTGTACGTGTGTATATGTATATATTTTTTTAACTTCCTTATTTCCTGCAGTAATATGATAATACGTATCGGGCGCTAATGACATCGATGTTTTGCGCCTAAAAACATCAAAACAACCAAACAACCAGCTTTCTCTTAACTCTCTATGTTTATAAACGGCCAAGTTATGGGCTTATGTGATCTGTAACGGCAATTCTTATAAATTTTTTGTTTTTCTATATTTTTTTTATGCCTTGTTATGCTGATTTCAAAACACCTTACATTTCTCCTTTATGTTTATAAGTGGTCGAGTTATGGGTTTATGAGGTCATTAATCGGCCGCCATTTTGAAAGAAACAGACGGATGGTAATGTCGAGTTCCAAGGATCATTCTGGGATGGCCTGTGACATTGACACCGAATCTCAAGAAAATCGGTCCAGTAGTCGAGGAGAAAAGCCGCGGATGGCGGACGGCGTATTTTGATCCTTCGTATCTTAAATCGTAAAACCTCAAATTTTTAGGGGGGTTACAAAAATTTTTTCCTTATTCCAAATGTCTATCATTGAAAATAATAAACCAAAACATAAATTAAAACATTTCAGAAAAAAATAAAACAAGAATTAAGTCTCTAAGAAAAAAAAAAAGATATTTTAAGTCTTGGATTCGAACTATAAGCAGGTATGATAGTAGAACACAAGCCCTTGACCATGAACGTGGGTAAATAAGATAAGATCCACTGCCGGAATTACTGGCCACGCTAACTGTCTCTTAAACGTATACCAATTTATGAGCTTATTGCTAATAAAAAGACCATTTATTAATGTAAGTAAATGTTCAACTGTTTAAATAGTCAATGTTTAACAGCAAGATTTCTGTTAATTCCTTGATGACAAAGTAACAAACATAGAACAACAGAAACATAGAACTATTGTTGCGGCCATGACACTTGGATCTAACATAAACTAAAAAGCAAAATAGAATATAAACGTATATTCGTTATTGTTATTGTTAATGTTATTGTTGTTATATATTCTTCATGTTGTTGAGTTCGGTCTATGTCTAATTTGTATAGTTGCTCATTTAAAAACAATTATTGCTGACTTGATAAACACTGAAAATAATAAAAAAAATAATATCAAAGGAATATATATTTTCACCGGACATATTTCGAATTATTCGAAAGTTATCCGTCAGAATCATTGCTTTTACGTAATCTTCTATTAATTTCTTCTTTTTTCCAGTTACATATGTACCAAAATATTTTTAAATACTTTAAAATGGCATCCACCATAGCTGAACATCTTTTTTTGTTTTTTCTCCGTTTTTTTTATTGTCTTTTTAGGCAATAGCTTGAACTTTATTTTAACAATACCAGCATAACATGAAAATATTTCGAAGCCTATATTTTCTAAATAAACCTACGAATACTTATGATTTGCGACATAACCTAGAAATTGTTTACAGAAATATGCTTTCAGTAATTTATAAAAAGGTATAAATAGGAAAATATCGATTTAATAGTTATTCAACCCTGAATATAGTCCTGAAAAATGACCTGAGATGAGCATTTAGTAAAAGAAGTTATGACACGACATACAAAAAAGTGAGAAATTGTTTTTTTTTATAAAGGGGAAACAAAAATTATCAAAATGATTCAGTTTTTCTTAATACCAAATCCCTTATGATCAGTTTTAATTTAATCAAGTTATCATTAGATATTATGTTAATGCTAACTATCCCTCCATCCCAAAACCTCTTTGAAAAACGTCCTTTGTAACTTAAAAACTCTTAAAGTTTCATCGAAATCGGATCAGTTTTCTCAGTGAGCAACTGGACCATAGAAAACAAGTGGCCATAAAAAAAGGCTAGAATTTGATTTTATTTTTTTTATTGAAAATAATGGAGCTTAAAATTACTTCTAATCGGTATTTTCTTAATTTACTAATTTTAATATCACAGCTACACCTCTATGCATCCTCATTTTCTACTCAATTCATATCTATTCAGTAGCTTGGTTTAATTGATTTGGTGTTATTATAATTTATGCATTTCCTTTTAACTATTTTTCTTCATTTACTTTAAACTTACTCCTATGAAATATTGTGCAGAACAGCGTGTTAAGGCAGTATTTTCGAATCAGAAGCGGTGTTGGTTCGAATCAAGCCTTTGAGAGCTGGTTTCTTGGCGAACCTAAACAATTATGTACAACCTTCTCATTCTAACTAGAATATGATAGTAAGTTGTAGACTAACCCGTCCTTCTTGCCATAATTAGAATACAAAAGCACATAAAACCAAATATACGAACAACTAATCCCTCATTACTAAGATTTTACTAATTTTCGTCAATTATTTAAAAAAAAATGTGAATATAATTAGACAAATATCAGTAAATTATTGTAAATATTATACATCATTTTACTGATATGGCTAGATGTATATACTAACAAGAAGGCCATAGTCAATGGGACACGGTTTTCAATTAATTATTTTTGTTGGTGATTTAACGTCTGACGTTGGTTCCAATGGGCCCTAGAAAAGAGAAACCGAATAGAAAAGGCTGAAACCGCTGTATTTGATATCTCGAGTTTGAAAACGAAATCAACGTAGCTTTTCCACCAAAACATTTGTTTTTCAGCGTACATTAAAGAAAAAAATACAAACTATAAAAAATAATTACTTTTTGATCAAATAAATTAATAGTGTTCAAATTTTTGGGTAAACTAGCTTTATTGATTATTTTACTCCAAAAATTGCGACAATTTTGATTCAGCGGATCAAAAACCTTTATTTTGAAAATACCGGAAACAAAAAAAAAATTTAAGTTCCGAGGAGGTTAAAAATTATTAAACCACGAAATTAAATTTCGATTAGAAGCTCTTATTTCGTTTTCACTATATCCGATTCAATTGTCTTGGACTCGTTGGAAAGAGGTAGTTCCTCCATCCCATACATATAAGCACTTTTTGTATTATAGATAACGCATAGAAAGGTAGTAACCTATCTATGCGTTATCTATAAGGACTGCGTAAAAACACGTGACAACATAATAAAAACAAAATTGAGTTTTTTTGCGGGTAACGTTGGTTCAAAACCACATCCCCCAGGAACATCCCGATTACCTTTACTGATTCTCCAAATTTGGTTTCAGCCTGTCAAAGGATTCCTGAATTATTGGCGTTTTTTAAAATATTTTAATCAAATTAAAAGGCGAGCCCCTCTGAAAAATTTTCAGCAAAAAAAATTATTTTTAGATTCTTTCGAAAATTTGATTATAGGGATTTTTCAGAGTGCTAAAACCAAATCTAACACCAGTTTTTAATTAAAAAAATTCTGTTAATATTCTTCACTCCACAAAAGAATAGTGTTTTTATTACATCTTATTTAATGGAACTTTCAGATCATTCTAAAATTTAATTATTTCATTTATAAAATTGGATAACTCTTAAATTTACTATTTCTGGATCACGAGGAATGTTTTGTTTTTTTGCACACGGCCTTAAATTTTCGAATTAAATTTCAATTTACTATGGTTTTCTGAGCGATAACTTATACTTATATAAAGAATAGGCACGTTCTGATGAGTTTTAGATAGTTCTATAATTTGATTGTTTCATTTAAACGAGCCCAAGAAAATCTAAATCGGAAATAGTGAAGACGAGATATAGAACATAGAAGATACAGAGCTTCAAATCGAAACATAAATTCGTGACTTGAAAATTTTGAACCTCCTCGGAACTGAAAAAAATATTATTTTTGTATTCGATATTTTCAACATAGGTCTTTTTAATACGCTGAATCAAAATATGCCACAAAATTTGAAATAAAATGATCTACAAGGCTAACTTACCCCAAAAACTAAACATTTCCTTCAATTGATTTGACAAAACAGAAATTTTGTTTAAAGTTTGGTTTTTTCTTTGATATAGGTATACCGAAAAAAAAAAATTTTGATGGAAAAAACTCTAGATATAAAATAGAGCAGTTTCAGTGTGTAATATTTTTTCTCGCCTCGTAGGGCCCATTGGAACTAACCCCGAGACACATGTTCAATAGTTTTAGATGTAGAATCACCAAAAAAAAAAATTGGTTGAAATCTAGAATCCATTGACGGTTCCCTCCCCTTGTGTTCTTTTTTTTATATCTTTATCTTTAATTACTTACTTTTTTTTTTTTAGTTTTTCTTAGTTGTTTTTAATTAAAAAAATCTAAAAAATGTAAATTAATTAATTTTCAATTATAGGTGTAGTTAGATTACCGTGAGCACATTTAGAACAATGTTGAAATTATAGTGTCATCGTTTATACTATATTAATAACTATATTGTGTCAGAACTATTTCCTGAGTTACTGTAATTACTGTAAAAATAAAATATTCTTAATATTTGAAAATTCAGAACAGATAGAAATTAAGAGCTCATCCTAAAGGTTTACTAGGAAGTTGAAAAAGAAAAATTCTAAAATGCGTAAATTGAATAAAATCTCAAGAAAAAAAATATTTTTACGCATTAACACGCTTCGCTCTTTCTTCTGACGTACTGAAAAAATATACAGTAATTAATTAAGTAATTAATTCTGGAAATTGCAGTTTTTACAAGAACCGAATAAAAATAATTAATAGCACTCAAATTAATAAAGACAATCTAAATGAATAATTAAAAAACTAAATTATACATTATCAAATGAAAATAATTTTAACTATTTTTAAATTTAACACAAATAAAATAATCTAGTCCCTAGTAATAGAAAACTTCAAGAAAAATCTATTTAATACAAGAGAGTTGGATTTGACTGGAGAGCTGTTTATTACTAAAGCTTTTATTGGTTGTTAGAAGTGCGGTGGAAAGGGTGGGTGGCTAAATTCCCAAGGCTGCCAAATATTTGCTCCCGAGGCAGACCATAAATCCAGAGGGCTAGAGCCAAGCCCTACAGTCTCTTACTTAATTACAGACCAAACCCTTACCTCTTACACTTATAGCTCCCAGTCAGTGTACTTACAGCTCACGTCGGGCCCTTCTCAATAGATCACTGGCCCTTTACCCTTCTCACTTTACACTTCCACTTTGCACAACGTCGAATCTCGAACATAGTAATTGTAAGACCCTTGGCTATGGAATCATTTGCGTCAATACAACTCCGTCATATATCTCAATAAACTTAATGGGATATTAATAAATACTCCATTGGCCTGGAATTAGTGATTAGCATTTCCGCATTATTTCAACATTTTTCATTTGGAGAAATAAATAATTCATCCTAAGGTATAACGTATTTTAAAAGTCATTTTATTTTATTTGAAATTCTCACAAAACAACATGCCTATAAGGAAATCTTGGACTTACCTTCGACAGACGGAGGACTTGGGACTCCATGTTAAAATGGAAAAGAAGATCCTCAAAGAACAACTCAAACTACTCTAATCACATTTTTCCAAAAATTCAGAACTGAAACTAAATACATTTACTTACCTACTAAATACCATATGAACATACACTTCGCACATACTATATATTATAATAGCCAAAGCATCGACTACTTACCAAACATCGAAATTCACCAATGAAAAATATTACAAAGCATAACTAAAACTTGGTAAGTGACAAATTAAACCCTACATAGTGTAGTACACCCACCAATAGTAGACCAAGCCATAAAAGACTATTTACCAACGATTTCATTAAAACTTACATTGATATACCAATAGACTAATTCAGGAAATGATAATGATTGCCCTTTCTTGCAATACGACAAAGAAACTAAAAAAGTAATGATAAGAGTTCTTGTTTCTAAACTAAAAAGGAAACTGAATTAAGCTCAGAAAGTGGGATTGCTGGGGTCTGCCCTTCTCCGTGCCTGACATGACATAATTTCTTAATCCTATGTAGTACGACAATTTGCTGATTGTTGACAAACTCTTGATAGGTGCTAATTAATATTTGGAGAAAGAAAATATTAATACAAATTTATTTAAAACACTAAAAACAATCTCGTTTTATAAGTGATACCGATTCAAATCGTGGCTGACAGTATTAACTTTTATTTCGAAGTAACCCTATGGAATAATACTCGATTTTCCAACTCTGAGTAACAAAGGTCAGTAACCTGTAAAATTGTCCACCCTTCCCGCCCTACATGATATACACATCGGCGGTATACTCAATTCACAACGGCAATAATTGCATTAACATGAAAAGTATCTCTTGAATCTAGTTTGCATTTTAGGTTAATTGCACTGCATAGCAATCTAACCGTTAATCATGCGACATCGTAGGCAAATTATAGACAACTCAAGGGAGTACCTTGTGGGTGGAGCTTTGGCTTTGGCTTGACATAACTTCATACAACCTTGTCAAATATCTCTTCTTCTTTATCTTCCTCTTATGCCACTATCAGCGTCGAGGAGCCTCCACCCAGCGCAGCCATTCCTCCCAGCGGCTTCATTTGGTTGAGGGATTTGCCTCTTCTACTTCCAATCCTCTGTACATATTCCTGGTATGAAATTCTGGGTCGCCCTGGTGGTCTCCTTCCAGTGGGCCGAGTCTCTTATACCTTTATAGGATTCACGTCCTCGTTCATGCGGCAGACATGCCCAAACCATTTGAGCTGTCGGCTCTCTAAAGTGGTTTTTAGTTCGGGTACCCCCAACCGCTCTCCAATTCGTTCATTTCACATGCGGTCTCTCCTAATGTTTCCTACGGATTTACGTAGGAACCTCATTTCGGCTGCTGTTATGCGGCTGGTATGTCTGTCCAACATGGTCCAACTTTCTCCGCCGTAGGTGAGAGTGAGTAGGTCTTGTCAAATATACCAGATTGAACTCTTTTTTTTTTTACAATTTGATTTGTTTTACAATCTTTTAAGCACGTGAAATAATTCGTAAGTTGATTGTAATTTCAATAAAAAAAGATTATTTTTCTCCCGAATTTGGTATGTGATAGTCTGAAGATCTGTAGTGTGGTCAAATAAAAAAGCATGCAATAAAAAAAGGCAACGATTTAATCTTTATCATTCTTTTGGTCAAATTTGTAGGCCTTTTTACTACATATATTTACTATTTTGACCAAATACTATTCAACACCAAATTTCTTAACTGGATCCCTAGATAGATTTTTACATTGTTAGTTAACTAATTCCGTTTAACGTCGTTATGTACTTCAACTACTGTATGAAACAATGGGATATCCAGCAGTATACCACTTTGCTATTCAGGATTGAAAGATCGAAATTAAGTCCGTGGGTTCGCCTTGAAATAAAAGACAACCCTTCCACGCCATATTTGAGCCGCTCTTGATTTGGGAATGCACGAGCAATGCTTTGATATGCTGAGCCACCAAGATCTTGTAATTATTTAACCTTGAATTATAGTTACAATCAATCAGTAAATAGCACTGCTGGTTACTATTTTTGGTTGAATTAAAGTAAAAGTAACGATCGATCTGTAACCTTAACTGAACTGAAATTGTGCGATTTTTCCCAATAAGCACATAGATTTAATAAAGCTGATAAAATAATTGGAATATGACTACAGAGCGAGATGACAGGGTGAGAAAAGTTAGTATCAAGTTTGGTCGTGCCTCGGAGCTTATCTTCTTCCGCAGCTCGATCACTGATAAACCTCTTATTTTCCGCTCCTACACTCAATACCTCGCATTTCTACAGGCTCCTCTGTTTGTCAGTATACTGGAATAGAAAGAATCAAAGAATAGTAATCAGTCTGCACAAGAGCCATTAATTTAAATATATTGATCGTTTGATAAATGAAATAATTGTTCAATTTTCTACATTTAACTTGATGGACCAGTAAAATAAAAAAGTTATACTTGGAAGTAGAATTATAAAAATGCATTAAAAATCGTCAGTAACGAGGTTTTGTGGAAATCCAGAAAGAAAAAGAAATCCTTTAAGAAAAAATTAGCAATTAGCAGGGAAATGAGAATAGGTACAAACCACAAAGAGTTGTTAAATATCAAAAAGGAGATTATTTATCACAAAATGTTAAGAACACGCAAAACATTAGATCATTTAGGTACTCTGGCAATGAGATCATTTTGTTACTTTTAGAGATCATTTGTTGTAACTATTCAATACTTACAAGTATTGATTAGGCACACCGCTAAGCATAAATAATTATGATGTAGTCGTACTTTCATTATATACGTTAAGGAGGAATCAACATTTGGTTTTTTTATTAATCATTTTATTCATTGTTTATAATCGTATTCCATATTTATAATTTCAATAAAATTCAAAGTTTGAAAACGATGCCAACATTCTTGACAAAGCTGCACAAATATAATCAACAAAATATATCATTGAATTAATATATCTATAAATTTATAAATATAAATTAATATATGTAAACCGGCTCCAGTACGCTGGCAAAACAGCTCACCATCATCTATCAATATTAGAACTTAAGCTGGTAAATTAGTTAGAAGCCAAGCATAAATACAAAAAATGGGTGAATCCCATCACCTTCGATGTTTACATTATACAAATTTACATGTAAACAACAACAAAAGTCATTACACATCACCTTAATCTAGTCTTAAAATGTAAGGTAGTTACAGAACAAGGCTTTCATAACAAAAAATCGTATATGTTACTATAAATGTATACCTACTTTGCACACCTATATATATATATATATATATATATATATATATATATATATATATATATATGGGTGTGTGTGTGTGTGTATTTTTTTATATATATATATATTTTTTTATATTTATATTATATTTTTTTATATTATATATATATATATAGCTGGCACAGAGCAGAGCTATCCTATCTCCGAAGTGGACTTTTTCTGTTTTTTATTACTTAAGATAGTTTAGACTACAGCGTATTAGTAGACTATAGCATATCTTTAATAGTTAACGCAAAACTTGTAATAAACCCAAAGCAATGTGTTCACTCATGAAATAGTTCTTTTATTCTCTTATTCTCATGATAAAGTTCCATTCATCAAATTTTCTTCCAAGTTCAGGGATAAATATTTTTTTTAATAAAAAATAAATAATATAAATATTGTTTTGTAAAGAATGCTTTAAAAAAAATAAATAACAAAAATGTCCAAGTTTAGGCCTAGAAAGTTAAAAATTTGGTTCATTCATTCATATCATGAAACGATTACAAAAAGCTCTCCTGTAAAATTTTATTTTTGTAGTTGAGCTACTTCTGCACTGGTGCGACGATAAGCGTGATTTCAAAATTATGGGTTATTTTAAGCCGCACAGCTACTATGCCTAGACTATTTGTCATAGAAAGTTCAAATGTTTCGGGAGGATAAAAGGATATGGTCTCTATCAAGATGCACTAATTTGAAGATAAAAAGTTCATCAGACTTAAAATTTAAAAATATTTAGGACGTCAATTATCACACCCTACTCCTGTCAGACGGGCCACGTTGCTAACTTATATATCACAGTTTAGGAATGTTTTCATTAGAGAGAAAATTATTTATGGCTTCAGAGTATTCCCCCCTCCGGTAATATCTGGATAGATAACGAAAATGATATCATCTTACAATACTTCTAATAGGTTTTATGTTTGTCACACAGTATTTTCTCACTCTCTATAAATTTCCTAATATCTATCTCCAAAATCAGGAAAAGGTATATTTCACGTTTTGAAATATCTGAGACAACACAGCTCCATCTTGGTTGCTAGAAGAACCTAGTTTTGTTTTCAAAAGACAAAATGTGTTCCTTTGAGAAAACTGTTTTTTGTTAAATTCCTTACGAGTATTTTTATAATTTCTCATTCCTTACAAAACTTCTGATAATCAAGTATTGCGTTTAATTAGCTAATAACAGCCGGTTATTGTGCAGCACAGCACTGAAACACAACCTAATCTTAACCTCATTCCTTACAAATAATGAAAAAATATCAAATTTTTAGGGAGTGAGAAAGATTCTAGTTTATGGGTTATTATGTTTCTAAAAATACTCTGTTCCCATTGGCGTATTCAGGGAGAATAAGGAAGGCCTTACCTGCCTCCTTAGAATCGAATGGAAAAACAATCATTAAAAAAAAAAAAATTAGAAAATTAAATTAGTGAAAAAAATGTGTGTGGAGACTATTTTTAAAATTGATTAATCTAATGGTTTTTAATTTGATCGATATTTGTAGTGTTTTAGGATCTTGCAATGCCCTTTGAAGGATTCTACTAACTTCAATTTATAATCGAAACCTCAATTTCAACTAAAACAGACCAACTACATCATTAAGAAATCAACATGTTTAATAAAACGAAGAGGGGGAAAGGGCAGAGACCTCCGATAGGGGTCCCCGGCCCTGCCGACTAGATTTTATTTTTAGTTTTTTTACACAGCATTATATATATATATATATATATATATATATATATATATATATATATATATATATATATATATATATATATATATATATATATATATATATATATTATAACACATATCTTTACATAATATTTTTTTTGCATTCATTATAAAGCATGAGATTGGGCCTCAGTGGTGAATTTGGGAGTAGTGAGTGGTGGCTGGCAAAATGTAAAGTGGGGTCCGTGCTGTCTCTCCACGGCCCGGATAACGCGTTAAGTGAAATTTTAACAGCGGCAGACGCGATATCCTCAGGGAACAAAACAATTGTCACAATAACTTCTAAATCATTGAAGAATATGTGCTGAGATCATGATGGTTAAAAATGTAGTATGGCATCGTGAAATTAAAACGAGATGAATTCTGCTCCTGATTGCAGGAAAATACCAAACATTTTCTTGGGGAGGCCGACATTAGAGGTAGGTAAATATTCTGCTCCAGAAATCTTTATAACACTTCGTCATCTTCGTCAGTTTTTCATAAATTTTCTTGTAAAGACCTAAATTATATCCTTCAATTTCATCTCACTCCCAACAAACGAGAAATTTCACAACATTTTCAATAAATCGATATTTCCCAAAATATTTACTGAGGTGTGTGCATGAAAAAAAAATCCGTTAAAAATCGGGGATTTTTTTTTTAAAAAGCTGAACTTAAAATAGCTCATAATTTTGAAATGGCCCGTATAAATGAAATAAATTCGGTATGAAATGAAGAAATATACATAAATTAGGAAAAATATAATTTTTCCTCTTGTCCATTCTCCCACTTCTTCCAATTTTTTATTAAAAATCAATATAAAAGTATCAGGAAAGAAAACAGTTATCATTGGATGAGAGCTACTGGAAGAATGAATGCGATTTATTGTCCACTGAGTCCTTATGGATTAACAACATCCTTGACCGATATCCTTCAGGAACTTCACTAGTCGACAAGGTCATGAAGGTATATCGGTAACAACGTCCAGTCGTCCTTGTTTAACTGTTACCAAGGGTAGTTCTATTGAAGGGAGGTAAATTTATGTATATATATTTTTTTTCTCACTAGGAGATTAAAATAATTATTTTAACGATGAAGTTTTGTCAAACGAGTGAATGAAATTTTCTTTTCTCTTTTTTATTAGTACTTGTTTATATTGCAAGACAATAATTATTTTTTATTTTTATATAATTTTACGATTTTTATATTTTTATTTATTTATCTGAATTAAGCCAGAGTTGTTATTTTTTGTTTGTACAGCATAGTGATTCTTAGGGGACTTCGTCCCAGAATAAAATTCTTTTTCTATTCTATTATATTCTACCATCAATATTTTTAATTAAACTCAAATTGAAAAAAAAAAAAAATACTCCATGTTCAGGAATGCTATTTATTCAAACAATGTGTCTTTAAGAATCATTTTAATATACTTCTAAAGATCTAATTAGTCAAAAATATGTTGCTTGGTTAAAAAAAAAAAAAAATGTTTTTATTTAACCAACATATTAACATCTCATCATTTTATTCTTCCACCTCGAGCAACAAGTGTTTTATAACTTAAATCAGAAGAGTTAATAAAATATCTTTAAAAATCCATGTTTCCAATTTTATTTGCACCTTTGAGAATGTCAGATTCTAATAAACTTAATTGGATTTTTTATTTGTGTCATGATCAAATTTAATTTTACACATTCTATTGCGATTGAGTCCAAAAAAGTCATCAAAGAATCTTTCTTATACTTGTTATCTTCCTAAACCTTACTCCTTTCCTCTCCTAAACTATTGGAAACTATTTCGACTAAATTTTAGTAGAATTAGTTCAGTGTAAAGGGTTTTGAGAGAAAGTATCCATTTGAGTAAACATTTGTGTTCATTCATGTAGTATATCGATGCTCAACCTCACAAATATTGGATGTGAAAATTTTCTAATTCCAAATAAAAAAAAGATTTAAGTTTTTACCGCGTCCAGTAATTCATTATTAATTGATGATCATCAGTTTTTTGTGTATTAGGCTGCTTTGATTAATTTGATAACACTAGTTTCAAACAGATATATATATAATGCAGATTTGACATTTTCCAACAGCTTCCAACTCATATATGCTGTACGTCTGTGAAGTTGACTATTAATATCATTATTATAAGCTATTATTACTGTATTATGTTTTTAGATATTTAGAATGAACTGGATCATTTTTGTTGATCCTTTAGTTGATCAGCCTCCAACAATTATAAACAGTCAGTTTTCTTTCATTCATCTTCATTTCTTTGTAGCCTATACATGCAAATAATTGGGTTACATTTGACTTGGAAAATCCTTCAATAAATAATAAAATTTTTGTTGAAAAATCCTTTACAACTAAAATCATGAGTATAAAAGAGTTGTTAAAATTAAAAACGACAAATAAAATGGATGATCCCATAAAGACAATCCCAATATCATTCCCTAAGTGCAATAAAATTTAGTATACAATTTAATATATGCACAACGTAGTACAGTTCTGCAATTAATCAATCGTCTGTTAGTTGTAAGAAATTCTTAATTAAAGATGCCATGTTCTAGATTATTAGGTATCTTAGCCTACCAAGGCCTGTTTCGTATTTTTTATTAGTTCCAGACATTTAGGAATTCACAAATTATCTTTTGAACATTTATCTCTACTATTCCATTTTCCTATTATAAGAGTAATTATTATTTCTTAAGCAACAATTAAGTTAATGTTTAATAAAATTGTGTACCTATATGTATATATATATATATATATATATATATATATATATATATATATATATATATATTTTATATTTTATTATATATATATATTTTTCCATTTAATAAGAAAAAAGTCCGCCAAGTAGGTCACTGTAGCTCCCTCACAATTTCTATTGGGAAATAAAGAAAAACAGATACTAACAACAAAATTGTAAAAAAAACAAAGACAAATAAATGTGTGAGGAAAAACAATGCATAAAATATTGACAAAACAAAATATTATTAAATCGTGATTAAACCTAAATTATTAAATTCTAGCATAATACCCGAACCTCGTTCAATAAAGTCTGAAGAATAATAAAATTAAACATTAGATTACATTGAATTGTTGAATGGAATTTGATGAATTGTTTCTGGACCATTTTTTCACTAGTCTATAATTATCCTCCACTTGGAGCCAAATAGGACGAGTCGTTTTTCGTAGAGGGTAGTGACTACGTTAGTTAATTAATTAGTTATTCATCCCAATTACAATCCATGTGAATTTCATCAAATCGAATAAACGGTTGTAGGTGTTATGCCCGTCACATGGAGTTTCATACAGACAGACAGACATATTTACAGACACGAAAGCAGATTTCTTCCTTAATGTCTAAATTTTAAAAAGCGAGTGAAAATTTTCGATTCTTTGAACAAAATTTTTTTTTCATTTCTTGTATGAGCACAAAATCTTACCGTTCTTACCTTCGAAATTGAGGAAGCAAAATAATTAATTAATTAAAATTTATAAAATATTGCATAAATATTAACCTAATTTGTTGATAAAGAAATATTAATAACTTATAGTAAATGTGGTGTAAAAAGTGTAATTGTAGTTGTGAAGATGGGATGTGAACTTCGAAACGTTAGGAACTATTTTAACATACGAAGTAGTGGAAAGCCTTAATTTGCTAATATATTTAATAGTCATACATACTTAACATCACGATTGTAAAACAAAACCTTGTCATGATGAAGAGTTTATTTTGATTCAGTTAGGCGCGTCAGGTATACTATGCCGCGTAACAAACGATCTTTCAATTTAGTAACAGCGAACAGATTCAATGTTGAGATATTAAAATTATAGGCTGAACAAAACAAAATGTGCCAGTAATTAATATTGTCCTAATACACGACATTCAACCATTATTAAAACTTAAAATGCCAGACTGATGGAATTACTGAAATACTAGGTGAAGTGAATCAATGTTTCGATTATAGTTTTAAGATTATAAGGCATTTAAACGGTTTAAAAGGTTTTTTTTTTATATGTTTATTTGTAGCTAATGCTTCAACATCCGAGAAAACTTACTAAATACGTGTTATTCAATTGACCTTTAATATTTATAAAATAAAACATTATAAAAGCAAAATATAAAGAAAAAAAGAATAACGTCTGGAGGAGCTTCTGCCAGTGATTGAGTGGTAAAGACTATGATAGAAGGAAGAGGGAAGAGTGCGTCGCCTCGGCCAATTATTAAGAGACGGTGGTGGGAGACTTTTCAGGAGATTACCCCAAGGGCGGGCACCAATCGATAGCACAAACACTGTTCCCTAGTCCACCTCCACGGCCTTTATTGTTATCTCAGGATTAGTGACTCGCTCTCTTACTCACACATTCTGTTAGCCGCCAGATTGTCCAGGTGGTGCTACAGAATAATAGCTTGCCTTTATGGAGAAAATAGCTAAACTAGGCATTAGTTATCAATTATACATTATATTAGTTATCCATAGGAAAACGAAGGATTTATTATCACGGGACAACATTGTCTGGTAATTCGTTAACAAGCAGGCTCACAGAATAATATCTTAATTTTGAAACGTGAAATAATTGTGATACATCAAAACTTATCCCATTAAAGCATGTAACATATATTTAATTAAAGTTATTCACTATGGAAAGTACAACTGAATCGTGAAAAATCGGAGCACTAAACATTTATTCTTCGAAGAAATACCTTTCCTCTAGTTCATATCTACAACAGCCAAATTCCTCAGACGGACACGGTACGTTCTCGAACTTACGTGCGACAGAAGGATGACTCGGGCCCAATGTAAAAAGAAACGGAAGATCCTTAACTAACGATTGAATCTACTTTACTCACTTGTTTCCTGAGTGAAATTGAGACAGAAGCTAAACAGACACGCATATCTACTTCAACCAATATGGACATATTCCTCAAAGCTATATGGTATAGTCAAAAATTAAGATATACATATACGTTGTACATATACTTTGAGGAATATGTCCATATTGGTTGAAGTAGATATGCGTGTCTGTTTAGCTTCTGTCTCAATTTCACTCAGGAAACAAGTGAGTAAAGTAGATTCAATCGTTAGTTAAGGATCTTCCGTTTCTTTTCCGTATTTTGGTATGTCTGTGTAAGGTTAACCTTCCTTGCAATTCTAGTCAGAGACTTAAAGTTGCTGCATGAAAGATCTCCCTTAACTATCCAAAGTAACTGATTCAAGTCGGGAAAGAGGTGCTGTCCCTCTCTGCACATAGTATATAGTTATTTCTAATATCCATGAAGTCGGACAATTAGCTGATTGACTACAGACCCTTGAAAGATACAAATTCATATCTGGTAGAAGAAAAAAAATTAATGCGTATATCATACTTAGTTCCTTTGTCTTGTAGTTTTAGCTTTCATATTCTATTACACTCCAAGAATCTTCCCTCACCAATCCCATGATTCTGATCCTTTCGAGAAATCATTACACCCTTTAATATCCATTCATTTTTATTCGATATTTAAGTATATGGTAATCGACACTAATAGTCACACACTAATGAACTAGAGAGCAAAACATTCCAAAGAAGCATGGATAGAAGTAATATTCTCTAAGTTACAAGAAAACTGTCAATGATAACTGATACCACCATTAACTACATTAGAAAAAGAAGTGAGTGGCAACAGGCCACCTTATGAGGGAAACCGACAGTCCAAGCTGCTGAATGGATTAATATTAAAAGATAAAAAACATAGAAACCAACAGTAAAGACTGATGATCACATAAAAAAAAACATGTTCCATTTAAATAACATATGCTAGGGATATGGAAATGTGTTACTAATAACTCCCTCCTTCTCAACATTCTGCTCGTCTCCGTTCAAAAGATTCTCATATCTCATAATTAGTCACTAATTAAATATATTTTATAAATATTATTTTGATATTATTGACAAAAGAAGCAACAATGTATATATAGAAATAAAATAAAGAAACATTATTGCCTCCAAACAAAATCAAAGGTCATTAGTAGTGTATGGATAAGCCCTAGGTACACCAACTGCCATCTGTAGGTTTACGGGAATAACTAGACCTACTAACATCTTCCCATCAGAATCATTTAACCTTAAAATGTCAAACAGCATTACTTTGTTCGTTTCAAAAGTAAGTCTACTCCCTCGAGTAGATTAAGCCAATTTAATTTTTGTTCGCTAAACTAAGAAGCTTAAAGTTGTAATACATTACAGCATTCGGATTAATTTCAGTACTGATACTGTAACTGTACTAACCGAAAATGTTTTTTTTATACACGAATCCATATCTATCGACTATATTTCGAAGGATATTAGTAGACCTTGTCTTGGTATCTTCTCGTAGTCAGATCATATAGTCTCCCAACTATTTTGAATAGAATGACCATCATAGAGCATAGTGACAATACAATTTATATGCGCAATATTGAAAATACACTTATTATGTCTATTTTTACTAGTGCATGTTGTTTTGGTTAGAGCATTTTATTAATTATCATGTTCGCTTATTACCAAAGCCTCTTGGGAAGGGCTTTTTAATTTTAAGATTTATGGATTGGAAAAAAAGAAAAAAAAAAGTATAACCAGACACAGAATATAGAAAAGATAAATGTTTTTAAAGTGAGAAGATAGCCTTTTTTAAAAAAATTAATTAAAAAATAATCAATCAGTATTTATATATTTATCTGAAGAAATAAATCCATGTAAATTACAACTCGTGAGGATTTTTTTTCCGCTGTGAAGCAAATAAAAAAAACTTGATAACGAAAAGTTAAAATTGAATGAAATTACCAATAACTCCTGATTCTTATTGTTACTGAAAAAGATGGATATTAAAACATCCAATTTCGTGGCCCCGATGAGCGAGTTTCCTGGAACAGCACTATGGCACGCTAGAATCATAAGCTGATACCGGGTCAATTCCGATTAAAAGGCTTGAATTTCACATCATTATGGAGTCACGAAAGAAATTTAACTCTTTTCACCCAAGCCACTATGGTTGGTAACTTGTAAAATAACCATTCTTATCTGCCATGTTGGAGTAGAGTACCTAACAGACAACAACGAAGATAATTTATATTTATTATTAGAACTTTCTACAAAATTTAAATTATGTTCGGCCATCATCCTTGCTTAGTTCTTATCATATTTATATATTAAATATTAAAAAAGAAAAAAAAATTTCGGTCCAATCCTTACAAGTTAATAAATTTATATAAATATGAAGTTTCGAAAAAATTGGTGCGACGACCACTGGTCCTTAGTGACAACCGCTGACGGCATCCACCAGAACGTCGAAGTTCATCACGCGAGGCCGCTACGAAAACAACTTTAACTGACCCAGGAGGAAATAAAACCAACTCCGTTCCAAATAGTAAACTCGGGCACCCCAACGTAATAGGCCATCATGGCCTCACGTTTCAAAATTTAGCCAACGTTATTGTTTTTTTAAATTTGATTTATTTATTTCTTCAAGTTCCTTTATGAGAATAACTAGGAACATCATGAGATTTTAAATAAATTTTCTTCTTTTTTTTTTATTTCAGGTATATTCTACATCATTATGTCTGTACCTTGAGAGAATAAGTAGCTAGCTCGACTCATTACAAAGATGTGTTTGATCAACAAATATTTATATATATATATATATATATATATATATATATATATATATATCAACAACTATAAATATATAGGTAGCTGAAATCTGTAATTAGACGATAACGTTTAATCGCTCATAAATGGCCAAAATGGTGGTGTCAACATCAAAATACGTAACGAAAATTCTGTTAAAATACATTATTCTAAGTGAATAATAAGCATTATCAGTTGTTGGTTTAGACTAGAATTCTTCTAAAACTGTGGGCAGATGCTTAATCAGGGAAAAAGATCTGAGCATTTGATAGATGCTGCTAACAGTTCTAAGCCACTGCTCCAGGTGATATGTATTGTAGTTATAATCTGGTTAATAGCGGGCGTTATCAACTACTAGAATAACTGTGATCTCGTCTATAACATAATCCTAATCTAAAAAGGATTTTTTTTCTTGATATTAATTTACATTCGTTATTGCTTAGCGCAGCACCTTTCTCACCATGTACTTGCTGCTGACGATCAGATAAGCAGAGCTTTTTTAATTTCAAAATAACTATTTGGTGATAAAACGGCTATAACTTAATGCTGTGGAAGGTCTAACTTAAATATTATAACGAGTAGAGGACCAAGGAATTTATTGTCAGTGGAACTACAGGTGAAATCAGTTTCAGGGAAGAATAGATAGGACACAGCCTATTAATATTTTTAAGAAACCGCTCGGAAGATTGTTAAAATAATAATATATTATCTTTACAACTTAATTAATATTAAATGATTTCTAAAATGCGAAAGGGGTTTTCCTCATCCAAGAAGATCCCTAGATTATTCTCTGAGTTCTCAGAACGCTCCGATTCAAAGACTACAAGATATTGAGTATACCTGTATTAGCATAGAATTTAATAAACCCAGGATTAGTTTGCCAGAAAGCCAAACGGGAACCAGCTCTATATATATATATATATATATATATATATATATATATATATATATATATATATATATATATGTTTTATATCCAATCTATCTAGTTTAATTAGGGATTGATAAATTATTTGCCACTTCTATAATTTTGTTTTGATCTAAAACTAGTTTCGAATGTAATACATTCATCTTCAGTTCAAAATTTATGTAGATTTTCTTGACACGCAGTTGGGCCATGCTCAAATTTATACTTACAAAATTTCAATTTGTTTTTATTTGTTCAGTTATTTTTTTTTTATATACATTTGTGGTTTGCATTTGTTTTTCTTCAAGTATAGAATAGAAATGAGGAGGAAGCTACTAGACATAAGTAATTAATATTTAAACAATACTTCGAATATTAATGATCTTTCGATGATAATGAGTTTATTTGATAAATTTTATTATTTTCAGGCATAGCTTTCAATTGTTGTTAGTTCCTTGCTCCAATCTATTAGAAATACTACTCGTTAAATAGAAACTGTTAGAGCTCTAATTAGTTTCTTGAATCTTCTCAGTTCATAAGTGCTGATAAAAACGTATGTTGTTTGGTTTTCTGTGTTGTAGTCATAGAAGATTATATCTGGACAGATTATTCTGGGAGTCTGTCGTCCATATATTTTAGAATGAATATTGAGTGAGATATCTACAAACGATTACCATTTCAATGTTTTTTTAAATCGTAGTTTTAGATTATGTGAACTACTTAAATGAAGAATTAGCTGTACTTTAAATAGTTTATAAGAATAAACGATATATATCAGTAAAAAAAGCCATTAGATTCAAACTATAAAGGGAAAATATTATGTTGTCCTTGAAATTGTAATAGCCAGTTGTTCTAAGTTACATCCTACCCCGACTCTTTCAGTTTCAAACTTCGACAAGGAAGTTACCGCCCTTGACCTATTAAGAACGAAAGCAATATAACTTTCAGAACTGACCTTTTTTTTATACTTTTTATGATTTTTTTTTTCATTTCGTATAAATACTGAAAAATTTTAACAAGATTGTGTTTCTCATAAAAAAATCAGATAAAATAAATATTTTTTTTTTTACTTAACCTACGTAGTTTAAGCAAACTATATACAGCCCGACTTACGACCACCTCGACTTACGGCCGTTCGGACTTACGACAAACAAAAACAAATTAAAAATTAAAACTATGCTGTTTTTGTAATTACGCGTTCCTGGCGTAAAACAGGATGATGCAATCGATTTCCTCAGCCAGCGTCCAGTCAGTTACCTATTGTATGCGTTTGTCAAGAAGATATTAGCATCAAAGAAGGTAAAAATGTCACTATACATTTAGCAAACAAATAAAATATTTTTAGGTAAATATTTCGGTGTTATATTTTTTGCCCGACTTACAAGTATTTCGACTTACGACCTAGTTGGATGAACGGAACTCCGTACCTCCAGAATATGATACTTGAAAATAATCTCTGCCAGGTACTTACTTGAAATAGAACAGAATATCTTTCCTTTTAATTTAATAACCAATCAAAAGATAGTAGCAAGTAATTTAAAAGAGAATACCAGGGAATTATAATTGTCCTGGCCTGTTTTGGTTGTATCCGTTGTAAGGGGGTGTTTAGATAGGGATTGAAGTTGTAGAGATGAGATAATTACCCACTAGGAGCTTGGGGTTGGGAATCTTGGGGTTATCAAAGGCATGCAGATTTGAAAGCGAAGCCTCCCTCTATATACACAGTCGGTCGGAGGTAGCTTTCGATCCACTTACTGTAACTGTGCATGCGTATATCTAAACATTTTCTGTAGTATGTTATTTAATTTTACAAATAATTAAGCATTTAAAAAATTGAATTTATTTTACTACAGAAAAAATCTGGTGCGGTGCGCGCATCATACAACTTTCCCTTACCGTCCTATAAAAATTACCTTTTTAATATAATTTTTAAAAGTTCACATAAACAATGCTTGAAATTAACTCAGTAGCATTCACTTCTCTACATCATCTCTCACTTTAGTACAATAAACAGTTTTTTAAACAATTTTAGTACAACAATTCTGTACACTACCTATATATTTTAACTTCGTCAAGTTGCAAATATATTTTAAAAGTTTCGGTTTAGTTTTCATGGAAATATTTTCTTTCCATTGAATAATATGAAAGTAGAAATTATTAAGATAATTTCCGCTTTTGTATTCAAATTAATAGTTAAATTACAGAGTGTATTGTTTATAACAGATTGGTGGTAGAAAGTTCGGTCGCATCCGTCTCCTTTCAGATGCGCTTGGTTATCCATCTAGGGTCTTGTGCTCCTCATAAAATACGCTGTATCTTTGCTAATACTGGTCCGATTTTGATGATTCTTTTTTTTGTTTTTTAGATAATTTAATAACCTTTCATACAATTATATACAAATTTACTATAAATTGTATGCTTTTTAAGTTAAGTGCAAATAAAATATTCTTTTCATCATAACTTTTTCGCTGCATTTCCTCGGTGATATATTACATAAATGAAAAGTTATAGGCCTTTAAGGAAAAGACATTAGGCAAGTTTCATCAAAATCGTTGGAGACGTTTACGAGAAAATCCCTGATATAATTGCCACTTCCTCTTAATCCAATGCGCTGTATCTTTGCTAATACCGGTCCGATTTTGATGATTCTTTTTTTTGTTTTTTTTTAGATAATTTAATTATCTTGCATACAATTCTATGCATAAATTACTAATAAAATGCATGCTTTTTAATTTATGCGCAAATAAAATATTCTTTTCATCATAACTTTTTCCTCTGCATTTCCTCGGTGATGTACCACATAAATAAAAAGTTAAAGTTCTTTATGAAGAATAATATAGGCAAGTTTCATCAAAATCGTTAGAGCCGATTTCGAGAATATTGTAAAAAAAGAGTAAAATCGATTATATAAAGTGGCACTTTCGGTTAGTCGATTTTGACGAAAATATTGCTGTAACATCACATGCATTTGCCAACCTTAAATAAGTAATTTCAGTATCGTACAAATTTTCGTTTTTGGTCTAGACTGTTCACATACACACAGACCATTTTGCGGTAAATAAATAAGATAAATTGCGAGACTTGGTCATTTGGACTCAGAGGACCTTAAAACGTATATTTCCGTCGAAAACTTGAATTCGAAAATTTTCACGATCGCAATACTTCCCCTTACTATATACTTCGTATATAGGTAAGAGAAAGTAAAAATGCAACTATAAAAAATAGAAAATCGTGTTTACCTGACAACTGTTGACAATGCAAACAAGCATGGTATAAGAATATTACATAAAATTAGATAATAACTGTTTTTCATTGTATATTGATATATGAGACTAACATATTCATACCATATTTATAGTCTAAAGAAAAATACAATAAAATAAATAAATAATAATAATGATAAAGAATTTAATTTAATAAAAATAAAAACTTCGACTAAGGAAATACATTTTATATTTTACAATCCCGTTCGTCTTGAGGAGCGTACACAGTAGGCAAATTTCAACCATGGCCAAGGCCAAGCCGCTCCGCTGGCCGATATACGGCTAGTGTGGAAGTAATGAAAATCAGACCCAATGGCCATTGGGTCTGATTTTCATTACTTGGATTGGCCAATCCCAAGCGCGCAACACTATGCAATTGTTGGCCAACAATCGACATCCAACAATTCTATTGATCGAGATTATTTTAGTTTATATTGGAAAAAAATCAGAGTCGGCCTTGGGCGCGTTCCCGTCTCTAGGCGGTAAACATCAAAGGGTTGGGTGTTGGACGGGCATTGGGTCCTTCCTTTCCTAGTATAGACAGGATGATCCTTCGTAGTATTATTTATTATACTCGTAATGTTGGCATCGTTGTTCAACAGGTGCTTATGCATTTAATTTCGTCTTTTGAAAGGCGACAATGCATATAATTAATGTTTTAAACTTTGAACTTGATCTTAAAAGATAGTGTGATACATAGGTACGACGATATGTCAAAATATATATGACCAATCTAGTATTTTCTTTGCTTTATTTTTTGTTTTTATTGATTTTAAAATTAATAAAATATATTCTCTAATTGATTAATTGTCCTTCTATTTTTTATCTATTCCTGTGTCTCATTTATGAGGAATAATTTATACAACATTTGTAATTTAAATATTGTGAATTGCAAGGATAAAAAAAACACATTAAAGAAAATATATTGAATTTTTCAAGCATATAAAATTATTTATTACCAAAGTATGAAACATGGTTAGGCGACGATAATTTTTGTTTCAATACATTTTTTTTTATCATCTTTTTATTTCTTGAGAGTTTTAATTAATGCCTTCATACTTCATTATTCTGTACTTTTCAAGCCGTTTCGGGCACACTTTGTCTATTACCAAAGTTTTGTTTTATGAATTTGTTTTTTGAGATAAATAAAACAAACAGTTTTTCAGTTATCGTTCCCAGCAAAAAAATATGGCATTGTTAAGATAACACAAAATATAAACAATTTACTTCAATATTTAATGTAAATATATATTGAAGTAAATTTATTATTTTGTGTTATCTTAAGATTGTCATATTTATTTATTATTCAATAGGAAACGATAGCTGAAAAACTATGTAAGTTAGGTAATTTCCATTTGCAGTTTTGTGAACTAGGTAAAATTTCGTAAAAAATAAGTATAATTTTTCTTTGTTATAAGCATTTAAAGGAAGAGGATATTCGAACGGATTAAGTACTAACTTTATTAAGTTCTATTTTTCGTAATGAAATGGATATCATTCAATATTTGATTTATCAGGCTATTATTAT
The DNA here is from genome assembly GCA_948150685.1 of Rhaphigaster nebulosa. Lineage (NCBI taxonomy): Eukaryota > Metazoa > Arthropoda > Insecta > Hemiptera > Pentatomidae > Rhaphigaster > Rhaphigaster nebulosa. The sequence continues at coordinate 91,492,443 of OX411306.1, read as the reverse complement.
TTATCTGATTTAAATTTAAATTCTGAGTCCCTTCATTTCTACTAATTTATCTTTAAGGGCTTTTTTATATGTATTTTTTGTACCTTTATTTAAATTGTTTAAATTTTTTTTTTAAATGTGTCTATCTTTTGAGCGCAGCCGAACGCAGTGTTTTAACTTGTTTTTGTTTACCTATTTGGCTTCTATCATATTTGAGAAAATATTATTCAGCTGCATAAATCTGCGAGCTTTGTTGATATTTTTATTTTAATTCGTAAAAGCATTGTTCTGAATGAACATGTCCAGAAAGGAACCTCGGTGAAATGTTTTGAAGGTTTTGAAAATTTGCTCATTTGTGCTTATTATGGTGCTTTCATCTTTTCCTTCTCAATTTTTTTCTGAAAGGATCAAAAAACCTGTTTTTTTTCTTTTTTGCTCATGACTAACTTCTAAAGGCCGCTTTACACGAGTAAGTTTTTTTAACAAAACTTTTATCAAATTAAGTTTGATAAAAAAATTTACTTTTGATAAAAAACTTGGACTAACTTTATTTTATTTATTATTTTTCAATTTCATTGTAAATTATGCCCGGCCAAATTTTTTTAGACTTTAGGGCCTGTTGCACCAGTCAAGGCTTTAACTAAATAATAAGTTCAACTTAATTCGTTTATAAACTACATTAAATAGTTAACCTGGGATTTCTCCAGTAACTGTTGGTGCAGCTTTCTGGTGTTTTTTCTCCATTAAATTGATTGAATTAGTTGAAATCATAGCCTTTAAAAATATTATCAGGAAAAGGCCATGCCATGCCAATTTTCATATGCCATTTTATAAAATTGCCTACTATAATTTTCAATGTTTTTTTTTTTTTTTTATTGCATACCTGTATTATTACTACAATCTGTATTTTCAATAGAATCTTTTGACAATGGAGTTATGATTGTTTGTGTTAATTTTGAGTGTGAATATTCCTGTTATCTATTTTTGATTGCTGTACCAAATTTCATTGACAAGTTCTCCTCTCTTGATAGGATAGAAGTTCTCTTTAACTATATTAAAACTTCTATTTTTATTGTTATTAAAATTCAGGACTAAAAAAAAACTGTGCACTTTTATTTTGAAAAAAATCTTGTTATATATGTTTTGAAAGAGTTTATGGGAGAACTTAAATTTTGAGAACTTTATTGAGGAACCTTTATATAAATAATAAAATCTCATCCAAGAAGCCTTAGATTATTAGAAAGACTATATTCAAGTTCTAACTTTTATCAAAAACTTCTGATGATTTAAGTTCTTAAGAAAATTTTCATCATTAAATTATTTTATGTTAAATACTTAAATTGTAAAAGTTCTTGCAAAACAGTAAGCTGAAACTTTTTGGAAAAGTTCAATAACTGTTTCATATCCTGTTAAAAATTGTTTTCCTATTATTTTCTTGGCTCTGTGAATAATTGTTTTTGCAATGTTGATTATTTATTTTTTTAGGCTGATATCAGTAAAAACTCAACAATTTATTGCTACATTTTTCCTATTTTGTCTATTTTTAAGTAAATTTCTCAAGGATAACTCAAAATAAAATTATCATGACACTAAAATACCAAAACATATTTATTTTAAATTACAGTTATGAATTTACATATACACATATTATTAAATTACAAAATTTAGGTGACCTATTTTGTAACCAATTTCCAGTTAACACAGTTTTTAACAAAATTCAGCAAAAATAATAGACCTAGGAATCAAACACAATGGTCAGTTAACAAGATAAAAACCAAAATAAAATACATATACAAATTCACAAAATTGTCAATTGAGTGTAGGTAGCAAAGTCCAAAAAAAAAAACAGAAACTCTTCAGGAGTTAGCTTTTCTTATTGCAGGAAAATTTTGTGTAAGGTTTAAAATGTTTGTGTTTTACAACTGTTTTTCAGTTTGTTCAAGCAGCAATGAGTGTATATGATTGCGAAAGAATGTTGTTTAGCAGAATAAAAAAGTTTATAAGCATTAGCACTATAAATAAACAGTAAGCGTGAAAAAAAAATTCTGATTTGTTTAAAATATTCTCACAGCACCCTTATCAAAAATGAGGGTGCTGTTGAGCTTCATAACTGCTGTAATTGTATGTAGTTGTTGGTACATATAGCTCAATGAATATTGTTTTATTTCATTTTTTTTAAAGCCAAATGCTTCTGTCGAAGACATTATAAAAAAGTGGTAGGCTGTAAGCCATAGCTACTTAATTGAAAAAAGGAAAAAAGAAATGTCCATGAGAAGTTGAGTTGGAACAGACATGGTATGATAATGAACTTTTAGTTATCATTGTTCTCTCCATTTTCAGAAGTACACACCATCTTTATATTATTACAAAGAAATGGATTTTGTGAACGAATGTGTTGATACACATTGACACTGACCCTGAAGGGGAAACAGATTCTGGAGATGAAGGGTGTCTTCGCAGGGCAGAGGCAGCATTCATTGAGCCATCTCCATCTTCCTCAAACTATAGTTTACAAAGGAATTATTTTCCATTCGTCCTCTGTTTGGAGCAACTAAAAAAAAAAGAAAAAAAAAAAAATTAAATTGGCAAAAGAGATCTTCCATTTAATTCTTGTTTTGTTAATTTCACAATAATGCTTACAATCTGGAGAAGTGCCCCCATCATCAGAACATAATTCTAAAATTGAAACAATAAACTACACCTAACAGTATAACTGGAGGAAATAAGTTAGTAAGTCAAATAATGGCTCTCTTAACTTTATGTGTATTGTGATCATCGCTCTATTACTCATAAAGATTTAAGGCTGTGAATTAGTAACTTCTTGGGAAGCCTTGGGAGGACCACTTAAGAACACATAGCTTAGGAGGACCATTTTTAGAATTGCCAGGTTATTGCCTGCGACCATAGATATAACATTTTCAAAATACATCCGAATTATATGTTGTTGTCAATAGATATAAAATTGGTATCCAGTCAAATTAAAAAAACAAACAAAAAAACAATGCCAAAGTGTGGATAATGACTCACCTTTTATGGGTTCTATTCTTTCATGGAACATTCTATTTCGACGTTATTATATTTAAGTATCTTGCATAATATTTAATATATCAGTGCTGTTTTGGTAAAGGGGTACAAGCCATTTTTTGAAATATTTTAAGGAGATGAATGCTCGTCCCCACCACCTTCCCTTATTCATATATTTATAAAATGTGTACATATAGTACATATACTTATATCAACATAAAAATATTACTAGCTTTGTTGAGGATAGAGGTCCTTTAAAGGTCCTTAATTCAAATATAGCCTGTTTTAATATTGATACAGGCTTCGATAGATCCTGGCTAGTTCTTAAATCGGAATGGACTATAATTGCGAGCAGAGAGACATGTAACTAAAATTTATACATATATTTTAACAGTCTAAAAATAATACTAGTTTTGATGAGGATAAAGGTCCTGTAAAGCTCCTTATTTAAAAAATAGTCGATTTTAACATTGATCCAGGTTTTGATACATCCCGTCTAGTTATTAAATCGGAACGAACTGCATTAGCGAGTAGAGAGACATATAACTAAAATTTATATATATATTGCAACGTTCTAAAAATAATACTTTAAACTTTGATGAGGATAGAGGTCATTTAAAGGTCCATATTTCAAAAATAGTCGGATTTAACATTGATGCAGGCTTAGGGATATTAATATAAACAATGGCGTGAGCCGACTAATACGCGCCTATTATGAGGCCGAATGTTTGTCCGATGTTTTTCTAAACGTTCACTTTCTTCTGGTAAATTATTACCGAAATATAAACAATTTTTACGTTTCCCATTGATGATAATCACGATTACCTCTACTTTTCCAGAAAATTAGCCACAATAATTACAAAACTAGGAAAATAATTAAAATAATAATGTTTAAATTGAGGAAACGAATAAAAAGTTAAAACAGTAAAGACAAAAATGAACACAACTTTATTTATTAACAGTTTAAAATAAATACAATTTTATTTTCCCCATCGCGATAATCACCTTATCCTGTACTTTTCCAGATTATTAATCACAATTACTAAAAATTACGAATCTAGAAATTTAATTTATTAAATTAATTATTTTATTTAATTTATAGTGAGTAAATAGGGGAAATCAAAACGGTAAGAATCAATATAATAATTCAAGAACAAAGATAAAATAAATAAAATGATCAAGGTATAGATAAATAAACCATCTAAGCCAATATCAGCAATTGCCATCAGCAAAGCCCTTCTCTGCTCGATTATAACAACTTAGAATACAAATTTAAATTCGTCAACTTAAGGTAAGTAACCTAACCACAAGCAACGTATCAAAACAATCGTTATTTTCCTGGCAAACCTAGCGGATTAATTTGAAACTACAATATTTTGTTCTGAAATACATGCATATATTTTAGAAAAATCTTTGAAAAACTATCAATTTTTTATAATCTGAAGAATTTAAAATAAATTGCGAATATTTTTGTGCGTTACTGTATATTAACTTCCCTATGTGGCTGAAAATTGCAATTTTTTGATCAAAAACTTGCGTAATGATCTTCCCCTACTTTACCTAAAATGGAACTAATAACTACAATTTTTTGATAAAAACTGTGATTAAAAAACTTACTCGTGTAAAGCGACCTTAATATTTATTCCACATTAAATTAAACAAGAGTACTATTTTGATTCTACAGATTTGTTTGCTTGGCCGTTCCGTTTTGACGTGAAATAGAGTCGAAATAACGAGACGCAATGTAGTCCAGTCAAATAGGAACAAGTTTTGGAGAAGTTCCAAAAATATAACTATTTATGCTTTTTGGGGTGCTGATTTTTGATTTTTTACTATTTTATTGTCATGAAACTGTTAAACTGTATGTACAACTGCACGAATCATATAAAATGCCTAATGACATCCACAACATTCTTCTGCATGGTAATACTATGATTGCACTATGTTTTATATTTAATTTATATCAAATATAAATATATACATATATATTAATAAAATGTTTAAAGTATATATGTACTATTATATTTTATTAATGTTCATATAATTTTTTTAAACTGTCCCTTTTATTTATCCAATTATTTTCCATATCTTTTGAATTATATCTTGAACTGTTTCACACCTAATTGAATCGGGTTTGCTGCATTTAGCATAAAAAAATAAATTAAAAACCTCTTGTATAATTATTCAAATAAAGACATTTTTTTTCTCGCAAAAAGGTTTTTGACCTCTGTTCGCCGCACAGTGGTTGAAAATCGACTTATTTCAGAAAAAACTTTGCCAAATCCGATCCATAAGTCACAGCAAAATAATTTTAATGCCATTTTCAGCATAATGAAATTTTGATTACCAGAAATATCAGAAACTACAACGTACTGGACCTGAACACGAGTTTTTAAAATAAATGAAAACTAAAAAAGTTTTTTTTTTTACAAATAATTATTCCTTATAGCCAAAATGATAAATTTAACTATCATAGAAAGATTTACTAATTCATAAATTAAATATGTATATACATACAACTTTGGACCGAATCGGACGAGCCGTTTTTAAAATATTGACGTGTCATGAAAAATACGTTTGCTCGTGCGCAAGCGAAAATATTATATGGAATTGGGCAAAATTGATACCAGACCAGTACTACATTAGTCTACAACTTTTCTCCAACTTTAGGCTGAATCGGACGAGCCAATTTTGAAACATGGGTGTGTTGAGGAAAATACGTTTGCGCATGTGCAAGAGAAAGTAGTTGAAGATATTAGACAAAATTGATACGGGATAATTTTTATATTAATCGCCAACTTAACTCTAATTTTGAGCTAAATCAGACAATCCATTATTGAAATATAGGTGTGCCAAGGAAATTCATTTGCGCATGTGTATGCAAAAGTAAACGATAGAATTTGATAAAATTGATATGGGACCATCTAAGTACCAACATGCACGATCACTGAGAATTTCATCAAAATCGGATTAACGGTAGTCGGTGATATGTCCATCACATGGATTTGACAGCTTCATTACAGAGGAAGCAATAAGCAAATATTAATAATAATCAATTTTCAAAATCTAATTGTGAACACAAACGCAGTCGGACGCAGCTGGATATTTTCTAATATTTTACTAGGAGTCTTGTTTTAATGAAAAAGTATATTTTAGATCTGCGGTCGGCTGGGTTCAGAAGATATATACTAACAAAAAAATGTTATTGGATATTTTTGGTACTTAATTAGGATATTATTTTTAGCGTAATAATAAAAAAAACAAAAAAAATATGTAATTTTTTACTCAATATATTGTATGGTATAGTTGTTGTATATTACAAAGGAAAATCACACCAAGAAAAACAATGTGAGTGGCTATAATATTAATTATATCTAAATATAAAAGAGCAAAAACTCATAAAGACACATAAATTAATTGTTAGAAAACAATTGAAAGATTCCAAAACACAAAGCCTTCCAAACAACAACTGACCAGTCAACGTTTCCCCAAATCAGGCATCATCAGGACGTACTCCAAAAAATTATATTTATGAAGATCAAATACAGCACATCTCACATCAACCGTCCAGATACTCCAAGATATTCAATCACATACTGTTAATCTTAATCTTAATAATATCGAAAATGTTTTTCTTGAAGATCAAATATTTTTCCATGATTGAATTTGAAAGGCTCGTTACACGTATAAAAATTAACATATTCCCGATTAAATTGGTAAAATATTTCAGGTACCTAATCTATTTATTAATAGTGAAAAGAAAATTATTTTTCCAATACATTGTAAATGTAGGTTTCACAATTGTTCTTTTGTTAATTTTTAATTTCACTATTTTATTCAACTATCAAAAGTATTTTAGGTGATTAAAATGAATGAATGAATATTTTATTTGTTTTCGGGGTGTTATATTTTAATATAAAAAATTTTTATATTTCCCTAATGAAACTATTGTTCATATAACCATGAATATATAATAACAAACAGATTAGGTCATTTCCATCGTGTTATAATAATATAATATATGTCCTTCAGTAGCGGAAAATAAAGCTGTTATTCTCGTACCTTTTTTATTTTCTGTCTTCCTTTCCTTTTCTATCTCCTACCGTCTTTTAGTTGAGTTTCTAATGAAATGCTAAGACTATACTACTTGGATATTCTATTCTTCAGACTTAATTAATTATGAACAATAAATTAGCTAATTATGCCAAGCTATTATGACTTTTCGCCATCTCTGTTGGCACAGCTGACCTATATCTGAATATGTCTGACGCAAATTTCGTTGAAACTAATTTGGAGACTAATTTAGATATAAATTTACTTTGTTTTGTGTATTAAATTTCCATTAACAAGTATGAAAATAAAATATATTTATATTTTATATATATATATATATATATATATATATATATATATATATATATATATATATATAAGTTAAGCTCCCGCGACTCGAAACTGATAAAAAAAACAGAGATAGGAAAGGGGAGCAAGAAATAACACTCACTAGATCTGAACTGATACTGCTTTATTTCTCTCAGTAATCCTGTATATATACTATCTGAGTTATGTTTACAATCAGGCATGGAATTAGGTCTTACATTGTATTCCTCCTGACCTTAACTCCCCCCTAGCAGTTTACGACCATCCGTCGTAAACTAATATGAAAATGACTAAAAAAAACAAAATATATACAACTAAATACTTGAAAAACCTAACAACTAACGTACAGCACAAAATAATCTAATATATACAGTTTTGCTGAGAACACATACAATATTAACTTATCCGAAGAAAACATAACAACAAAAACTTATAGTAACTGTTACACAAAAACGAAATTTACTCTCTTGAGCGATAAGACACATGTTTCGCTAACACTATATACACCACGATAAAACAAAACAAAAAAAAAATATATAAAATAGTACTAATAATAAAGAAGAACTGCCTCTCACAAGATTATATACGGCGAAGAGGATGCTCCGGCCTGTTTAAGGTTGTTCTGGCTTACCCGCTGGTAGCTTTAATTGTTCAATGTGCACAGTTCTACGCTTTCTGGGTTCTCTCACGCTTTGAATGGTCACTATATTATGCTCTCTAATAACAATCACCCTAAATGGGCCCTCGTACCTTAGCAGCTCTTTACTCCTGTTGGACCCTACTTTCCTGTACACGATGGTTCCTATTTTAATGCCACCCCATATGTCTTTAACCTTCCTATTTTCCTTCGCCACTCTCCTACGTTTTTCCCCCTCTAGACGTCCGCGTACTTTCTCCCACAATTTTCCCAACGTTATCCGATTATTGATCAGCCTGTCAGACATTTCGTCGTTTGTCGCCGTCTCCCCACTGTCTCTGCGTCGTCCCCGAAGCCCAAAGAGAATCTCGAATGGGGCAAATCCCGTCACGGCGTGAATTGAGTGGTTATATGCCGCCACTGCTTTCGGCATTGCCTCCTCTGGTGTTAGACCTTTATCTGCGTGGTACACACGTAGGTGTTCACTCAGCGTGCTATGGAGTCGCTCAATACCTCCTCTGCTCTTTGGGTGACCTGGGGTGTTGAGATGCCACTGCACATCTAGTGCCTTCATTTCGTCTCTGATGTGAGAGCTGTCAAATTCTCTGCCGCAATCTGATGATATCCGATCTGGAACTCCATAAAACTGGAACCACACCCGCAGAGCTCTTAACACCGCCTCAGATGATCGTTCGTGCGCCGGATATGCCATAGCCACTTTACTGAATAAGTCGAGCATAGTGACCCACTTGTGTCCCCTCCATGTGAAGGTGTCGATTTGTAAGTCATTCAACGGTGTTTCCGCCGTGGGGGTTTCTTCTTGCTGCGCTTTTGGCGGGTGCCGATCGTACTTCGTAGTCTGGCAAATTTCACATCTCCCGATCACCTCTTTGATCGTCTTCTTCATTCTTCCCCAGAAATACCTGCGTTTCAACGCCTGTAGTGTTTCCTGCTCGCCTCGGTGGTTGGTCTTTCCCTGGTGGTATGCGAGCGTCTTCTCTTTCTGCTGGTTCTCGTCGCGGATTGTCTCTACCATCAGGGTGCACCGAATAAATATCCTGTCGATTCCGATCTGTTCGGTTTGCCATAATCTCTTTATTTTTTCCCAAATTGTCTCGTTTCCCACGTACAAATAATGGGTTTTTCCTGGTCTCGACGCATCTTTCAGTACCCGACTAATCTGATCTGGCCTGACCCCCGGTTGAGACCAAATGGTGGCGATTTTACGCCCTTCGTATGCCCCATAATCTATTTTGAGCAGCCCCGTTGTCCTCGTTTTCCAAATGATCTGCCGTCTTTTGTCATTAATTATTTGGTCTATCTGCTCCATATCTGTCGATCTCCCGTCTGTAGAGCTCTCCTCTGCAGTCGACTGTTCTGGGTCGGTGGCCTCCGGTCCATCCTGTTCTCCTTCTCGATCTGGCGTCCACTCCCGCAGGAACTGTCGTACGTCTCTGGACGACTCCCCTCTGTCCTCCTCAACCGCATTGATCATCATCGCCCTGGACAGCCAATCAGCGACAACGTTTTCCTTCCCCGGCTTGTACTCCACCTCCATGTTGTATTGGCTGAGGAGTTCTTTCCATCTAGTGACTCTAGCGGACGATTCCTTTAATTTCCCAACCCACTGCAGGGGTCTGTGGTCTGTGCGGACTGTGAATTTCCTTCCGAATACATAGGCCCTAAAGTGATCTATAGCCCACACGATACCTAGTAACTCTCTCTCCAGCGCACTATATCTCGTTTCGGCGTCCGTGAGGCGCCTACTGGCGTACGCCACCGGTCGTTCCCCTTTTTCCCCTTCCTGCGCCAGAACCGCCCCAAATGCATATTCGCTGGCGTCCGTGGTAATTATGAACCTCTTTTCAAAATCGGGAAATGCTAATACCGGTTCCTCTTGGAGTCGGGTCATGCACCTTCGAATATTATCTTCCATGTCCGGAGTTATAACCACTTTCTGGCCCTTCTTCAACAGATTATTAATGGGTACAAGGTATTCTGCCATCTCGGGAACGAATCTTCTATAATAGTTTAAAGTCCCTAATAACCGCCGGATCCCTTGCACATCTCTCGGGATTGCCATTTTCCTTATCGCCTCCACTTTCGCACTGTCGGGTTTCACTCCCTCTTTCGATATAGTGTGCCCTAAAAAATTTATCTGGTCCTGACCTAACTGTGATTTTTCTGCGGACAACTTCAACCCGAATTTTCTTATCTGATCGAACACACTGCGCAAATGGTCCACGTGCTGAGCTTTGTCCTTACTAAATACCACCAAGTCGTCCATGTAGACCTGACATATAGATTCGTCTATCCCCCGCAGAAATTCGTCCATGAGGCGTTGAAAAGTAATGGGCGCGTTTTTGAGTCCAAACGGCATCCTAGTGAACTCGTAGTGGCCCCTCTCGAAGGTGAAAGCCGTCTTAGGTCGGTCCTTGGGGTGCATCCTTATTTGATGGTATCCCGCCTTCAAATCCAACGTGCTAAATACGGTCGCCCCGCTGAGTCTATCTAGAATGTCCTCGAATCTCGGTATAGGATATCTTTCGTCTACCGTATTCTCGTTCAATTTTCGATAGTCCACCACGACTCTATACTTTTCCTCACCTTCCGCGCTCTTCTTCTTTACCGCCCAGAGGGGACTATTATACGGAGACGTACTATCTACGATAATCCCTTGTCTCTTCAGAGTCTCTAGTTCCTGCCGGATATGCTGACGCAACGCCTGCGGGTATCGCCGCTCTTTTACGTAACTCACCCTGTCTAGCTTCAGCGGAATCTCGTGCACGGTTTTCCCCGTTGCCCCCAATATCTCGCCCTCTTTGAAGAAAATATCGCCATATTCTTCCTTTATCTCATACCTCCAATCCCCCACTTGACTAATGGCTCCTACTCGCGCCTCATCCTTTCCTAGAGATCTCAAACATTGATATTTCCTTCCCCCTATACGAATGTCCCAGCGTCCCTCGCTATTCCTGACTCTCGCTCCTATCCTTCCCAGCAAGTCACACCCGATAATACCTCCGTATTCCCTGGACATTCCCTCTACTATGTGGATTTTCAACTTCTCCTCCCTTTTTCCCCATCCCTCTAAGTCTATTATCGCCTCTCCCTCTACTCTACAAGGCCCACCTAGGGTGATTAACTTACAAGAACATACCTTTATCCGGGGCGTCCTCTCTCCGTTGTACATCCTCTGCAACGTACTCCTACTCAATATTGTGTTGGAACTCCCTGTGTCTACTAGGTATTCTCCGCTCGCAACTCTAATTATAGGCAGCCCGCTACACTCACTTTCAACACTATTGCTCACTAATGTGCGGTTGCCTCTCCAGTACTCCTCTCCTCAAATTTCCTCTCGTTCTCTCCTCTCCACTGTTGCTCGTCGTCCTTGGTTCCTTCGGAAGGGACTACCATTTCCCTCACCTCCTCTATTTCCTGGTTCTTGTGCCTCCTCCTCTGTTTCGGACGTTTCCGAAGATTCGGTCGACTCCCACTGAGGTCTGTTTCTTCTCCATATCTTCTGTGCATTTACTTCCATAGGCTCTGGCGGTCTGAACCCTTCTCTCCTCCGACTCATGTATGGGCATTGTCTGGCAATGTGCCCTTCTGTTCCACATTCAAAGCACTTGGTGCGTGGGCATTGTGCCACCAAATGTCCTGCCTTTCCGCATCCATGACATCTCCGGTCTTCACGCCTTCCGTTATTCCTCATCTTCCCTTGCCTCCTTTCTCCTACTGTTATTCGCTCCTTTCCAGCATATTCGATTTTTCCTTTCCCCCACATGGGAGGCATTGCTCTGGGTCTTCTGTGTACCACTCTGTTCCATCCTCCGTCTTCTTCTACGCTCCGGGCTTCTTCTTCTCTGGCACTGGAGTCTATTAACTCCTGGGCACATTCAACAAATGTGCGATCTCTAGCTAAGCCCTCCTTCCTCCCGATCACCTTCGCCAACTGCACCTTCAATATCGTCGAGAGGAACCCCATTCTGCCCTCCACTTCCGCTGCGTTCACTGTCTCTCTCATCTTCTCAGTGATCTTATTATAGTGGGCCAATAGTGTTCCGGCAAATTGACCATTTGATTGATGTGCTCGTTTCGTCTCCCGGAACATGTAAAAAATATCCTCTTCCGGGGTCCATCTGCCGCCTCCAAACGCTTTTTTCAGACGGTCCTTCACGACGTTCCATGGAGTTTCTTCATCGGCCTGGATCAGATTCAGGATGCTCCTTTTTATCCTGCATATTAACGCCGCGTTCAAAGAGTCCGCATCTCTTTGATTTAGCATGTTTTCGGACATCTTCATCTCTAGCTCTGCCCTTATCCGGTCTCCGGCCTTGAGGAAGTGATTTAACTCACCAATCTCGCCAGTGAATCTTTCCAAATCTGATATCGCACGTCTCATGTCCTGCGTCGTTGCTGCTCGTACCTTCATCCAAGCTAGCGTGTTTGCGTGCGCTTCTGCCATGGTTTCCTGTGGCAGCGGTGGGACGTCTGATATGATTAACGTTGCCGGTCGCACAACTCCCTCTGGCATTGCCTTAGAGAAAAGAAGAAGAAAAAAAAACGGGTCCTCCGTTCCTCGTTATTCAGGTATTCGCGGTCCCGGGTTTCGGCACCAGTTAAGCTCCCGCGACTCGAAACTGATAAAAAAAAACAGAGATAGGAAAGGGGAGCAAGAAATAACACTCACTAGATCTGAACTGATACTGCTTTATTTCTCTCAGTAATCCTGTATATATACTATCTGAGTTATGTTTACAATCAGGCATGGAATTAGGTCTTACATTGTATTCCTCCTGACCTTAACTTATATATATATATATATATATATATATATATATATATATATATGTATATATATATATATATATATATATATATATATATATATATATATATGTGTGTGTGTGTGTGTTATCTATATGTTATATATAGATATATCTAACAATAACCAGAAATAATAATAAAATATATATATTTTGCTTATATAATAAGTTAAGATAGCGGATATGACAATATTACATGTAATCCTATATCAGGAATGTATATAGAGTCTAATACTATATATAGAGGATTATAAGACAGAATAAAGCAGTCTTTCTCCCGCACTCGTGTGTGTTATTTCGCCTCCCTATTTCCTTTTTTTTTTTATTAGTTTTTGTACGTGAGAGCATAAGTGGTGCCGAAACCCGGGAGGAAAGAAGACCAGTAAGACGATAAGAAATTTGTTTCTTTGTCTCTTTTCTTGTTTTTAGTTCACCGAGATAACGAAATGGACATAAAATGTCGGATGGAGTACTGAGAGCGCCACTCCTGACACTACCATCAGAAATTCCGCCACTGCCTACGGAGACCCTGGCATCGGCGCACGCCAACGCGCTGGAATGACTGAAGGTGAGGACGGCGACATCTCAAGATCTAAGAAAGGCCGTGTCGGAACTGGAACGATTCGACGGCGGCATTGGGGAGCTGAATCATTTCCTCAAGGGAGGCGACCGCGTGATGGCGCGGATAGAGGCTAAGGCGGCCGAAAACTTAATTGACCCGATGGACACGAGCGCTCTGAAAGCTGCCCTGGTATGTCGGGTCAAGAGAAATGTTTTGAACCTAATAAAGGCAGACGAGGATACGCCATGGGCCGTCGTAAAAGATAGACTGAAGAAGACATATGGAGGAGGCCGGTGGGCCCTAGAGGAAGATATACTCCAGATGTTCCGGGAGACAAGACAACCTCATCAGACGAACGGACAATATGCAGGATCACTATTAGCACGGTTCAACCGGATAACGGAAAAGATGGGGGAGGTGGTTAATGCAGCCGAGGCCGAGGCCCCATCCGCAGGGCAGGATGGGGTTCCTGGCAACGATACTGAAGGTGCAATTGGCACGGGACACGGGAAAGAAGGATGGATTACCCCGGGAGAAGAACTTCGTAGAGTATGCCCAGGACATGATGGATGCAAGCGCCCGAGTAGAGGAGGCCCGACATGGAGAGGGTGTCGAAGCAGGATGGAGTAGGGTGACATATAGGAGGATCCAAACCAGACCGGAGGTATGGAAGAGAAGAGATACCGAGTTCGGTGGGAGAGAGAGAATAGCGGCGAGGGAGAAAAGACCCGGCAAGGAGAGGAAAAAATGGGCAACAGAGGAGAGAAAGTGCGACGGTTGCGGGAAAATAGGACACCTGGTAGCTCAATGTCCTCGCACAAAATGTTTTGAATGCGGGAATGAGGGGCACATTGCGAGGCAATCTCCCTACATGAGTAGACGAGGAGAAATGGTCCGCGGAGAGCCCATGGAAATAAATGCGCAAAACGTATGGAAGAAGAGAGGAACACCATCAGAAATGGAGGACTATTCAGAATCGTCGGGGACGGAAGAGGAAGAAAGCGAACCAGGAAAAGGCCGAGTCCGAGGAGGGAGTTTCGGAATAGGAGGATCGGAGGAAGAAGAACGTCAGCGGAGAAAGGCAGACGAGACGAAGAAAGGGGAGTGAGAGCGGCAACCACGCTATCATAAATAATGTGAAGAGTGGATGCGTGGAATTGCTTGGTAGATACAGGAAGCTCAAATACGATTATGTGTCGCGGAGCTCTAGAACAAATTTGTAAACGAGAAGGAATACCCCAATTATAGGTATGTAAGTGTAAATTGATCACTTTGGGTGGGCCCTTTAGAGTAGAGGGGGAAGTAGAATTGGAGCTTAATCGATGGGTAACCGGGGAAGGGAGCCTGCGGATTCACATAGTGGAGAGCACGCCGAGGGAATACGGAGGGAAAATAGGGTGCGATTTGTTAGGCAAATTAGGGATCAGGATTCGGAATCAGGGTCAGCGATGGGACATCCGAATAGGCGGGAAGAGGTATAGGGCGAGGAAGGGTCGGTCAGTGGGTAAGATCAGAGTAGGGGCGATCAAACAGTCGGAGCATTGAAGGCAGACGATAAAACGGGAATATGTGGATATTATTTTTTACTAAAGGCGAGATATTGGGGGCTACGAGGAGGACAGTCCATGAAATTCCGTTGATACAGGAAAGGGTGACATATGTCAAAGAAAGGAGTTACAAGCTATGCGCCAACATATACGGGATGAGCTCGAGAATCTCAAGACCCAAGGCATCATAGTAGATAGCACGTCGCGGTATAACAGCCCCCTGTGGGGAGTAAAGAAGAAATCCGCAGATGGGAGCGAAAAGTACAGAGTAGTCGTCGACTTCAGAAAATTAAATGAAAATACTGTAGACGAGAAGTATCCAATTCCTCGATTTGAGGATATCCTAGACAGACTGAGCAGGGCCACAGTCTTCAGTACCCTTGATTTGAAGGAAGGATATCACCAAATAAGGATGCACCCCAACGACAGACACAAAACAGCATTCTCCGTCGAGCGGGGACATTATGAGTTCACGCGGATGCCATTCGGCCTTAAAAACGCACCAATAACCTTCCAGAGATTCATGGATGAGTTCCTACCAGGTCTAGAAGAGGCATTTTGTCAGATATATATGGATGACCTCCTAGTCTTCAGCAAAGACGAGGGGCAACATGTCGAGCAATTGAGAAATGTATTCGACAGGTTACGAAAGTTTGGGTTGAAGCTTTCGGAAGAAAAATCGAACCTAGGCCAGGAGACGATTAATTTCTTAGGGCATTCCATTTCGAAGGAGGGGATTCGGCCAGACGAAATGAAGGTGGAAGCAGTTCGGAACATGGCAATACCAAGAGACGTAAAGGGCATCAGAAGGTTGCTAGGCACGCTAAATTATTATCGCCGATTCGTTCCGGAGATGGTGGAGTATTTGGCACCCCTCAATAACCTGCTGCGAAAAGGCAAGCATATCGTAATAACCCCAGGAATCGAAGTGATATTAGAAGGTGTATGAGACGGATGCAGGAAAGATCGGTACTGGTGTTCCCAGACTTTACCAAGACTTTCACAATCACCACAGATGCAAGCGACTACGCTTTGGGGGCAGTCTTGTCACAAGAGGGAAAGGTAGGAAGAACAACCGGTGGCTTACGCGAGCAGGCGACTTACGGACACGGAGGCACGGTACAGTACCTTAGAACGGGAACTTCTCGGTATGGTGTGGGCAGTGGAATACTTCCGGCCGTACGTTTTTGGTAGGAAATTTAAATTGAACACAGATCATCGACCATTGCGTTGGGTAGGAAAGCTGAAGGAGTCATCCGCTAGGGTCACACGTTGGAAAGAGATCCTCAGCCAATATAATATGGAGGTCACATATAAGCCAGGAAGAGAAAATGTGGTGGCAGATTGGTTGTCACGGGCCATTCAAATAAACGCGATAGACGAGGATAGAGGGGACAACCCGGGGGACATCTGATAGTTCGTGAGCGAATGGACGCCAGAGAGGGAAGGAGAACGAGTATCGCAGCACTCAGAAACCGAACGGAAGTCAACAAGGAGAGAAAATCCAGAGGGTGGAAGGCCGACAGACATGCAGGAAAGGGAAGAAATCGTCAACCCGAAAAAGCGCCAGATAATCTGGAAAACCAGGACCTCGGGCCTGACAAAGATAGATTACGCCCAGGACAGCAGATGTAAAATTAGGACTATCTGGTCACAGCCTGGCATTACAGAAGGGCAAATCTCCAGAGTGTTAAAGGAATTCCCAATCGGGGAAAACATACCACCTTTACGTAGGGAACGAGTCGCTCTGACAGAAGATTCAACGATTATGGAGGACGGAAAAAATAGGGATTGACCGGACGTTTGTCCGCTGCAAGCTGATGGTTGAAACTATCCGAGAGCCAAAACAGCAACAAAAGGTCACACGGCCGTACCACAAGGGGAAGACCAATCATCGTGGGGTGAACGAGACGTTGCAGGCACTGAAAAAGAGGTATTTCTGGTGGGGTATGAGGAAAACGATTGAGGACATAGTCGGAACATGATAATTTGATAATGCAGAGGTAAAGAAGCAGATGCAGAATCTGGACATTACCTGGCACATCAATACCCCGGGACATCCTAAGAGCAGGGGAGGAATAGAGCGACTACACGGCACGTTGGGGGACCACCTTCGGGTGTACCACGTGGAAAAGGGTTTGGACCCAGATGTGGCCATGCCACGGGCCGTGGCAGCCTATAATCACTCCATACACTCCGTGAAGGGATTTTCCCCTTTCGAAGCACTCTTTGGGCTGCGCGTCAGGAGGAGGAATAGAGGGGAAACCGCAGTAGACGAGGAATTTTCGGAGAGGCTGGCGACTGATAAGGTAGAAATCGAGATGGTGTGGGAAAAAACGCGACACCGGGTTGAGTCCGAAAAACATAGGAGGGTAACTCGTAAAAATGTAGGGATAAAGGACATAACGGAGAAAATCAAAATCAAAAATATTTCTTTTTATAATGTATTTCCTTTTGTTGCTTTTATTTTGTTTGTTTCATTATATAACTTTATGAGAAGTGTTCATAAACTGGCAGGGAGGAGTTAAGATAGCGGATATGACAATATTACATGTAATCCTATATCAGGAATGTAAATAGAGTCTAATGCTATATATAGAGGATTATAAGACAGACTAAAGCAGTCTTTTTCCAGCACTCGTGTGTGTTCTTTCGCCTCCCTATTTCCTTTTTTTTTATTAGTTTTCGTCCGTGAGAACATAAGTTTTATATATATATATATATATATATATATATATATATATATATATATATATATATATATATATATATATATAAGTTATAGTCTGAAGCATAGTATTATTGTATTTAATACCAAATCTCTTATGTAAACAAGAACAGAATGTATATAAGTAGGATTACTAAGAGGAATAAAGCAGTCTTGATTTTGTCTCTGAACGTGTTGTTTCTTTAACCTTATTCTTTTTTTTATCTGTTTTAACCCGCTGTCACTTAACTGGTGCCGAAACCCGGGGCGAAGTACGGTCGGAGCTTAAACTTTCCGAAACCCGATTTTTGATTTATTTTATTTTTTTGAATTTCGGTTTCGTGATTAGACAGCGTGATTGAGAAAGAGTGAAGATATGGCGAACAATGAAATACTGAGGCCGCCAGTGTTAAATATACAAGGGAATGTTCCACCAATGCCCGAGATCCCACCTCTACCGGAGACCACCTTGGCGGCAGCGCATGCGAACGCACTAGAGTGGCTGAAAATTAAAACAGCAACGTCACAGGACCTGAGGAAGGCGGTATCGGACCTGGAAAGATTCACCGAAGAAACAGGTGAGCTTAATCATTTTTTAAAAGGAGGAGATCGCTTAATAACGAGAATAAAAGCGAAGGCATCGGAAAACCTGTTGGGCTGTGAAGACGCAAAGGCGTTGAAGGCAGCCCTAATATGAAGGATAAAAAGAAGTATCTTGAATCAGATACAGGCAGACGAAGAAACACCGTGGACGATAGTTAAAGAGAGGTTGAAGAAGGCGTTCGGAGGAGGCAGGTGGACTCCGGAAGAAGACATCTTCCAAATGTTCCGCGAAATCAAACAGCCACGACAGTCGAGCGGGCAATGATTACAGAGAAAATGCGGGAGACATGGAGTGTGGAAGAAGTAGAAGCCAGGATGGCCTCCCTGTCGACGATACTTAAGGTGCAACTGGCCAAAGAGATATGGAAGAAAGAACGCCTACCTAGAGAGCGGACCTTCGTTGAATGCGCTCAAGAAATGGTAGATATGAGCGCGAGAGATAAGGAAGCCCGGATGGAAGTCGAAGAGACCGGGTGGAGCAGAATGGTATATAGACGACCCAGAACTGCACAGACCAACTGGAAGAAGAGAGATTTTGGAGATAGTGGAAGAGAGAGGGCCACACTGGGGGAAACAAGACCAGGACCATCAAGACCAAGGAACGGCGGTAGGAAAGAAGATCGGAAGTGCCACGGTTGTGGGAGAACAGGACACCTAGTAGCGCAATGCCCACGCACCAGATGTTTCGAATGCGGAACCGAAGGGCACATCGCCAGGAAGTGCCCCTACATCTACAGGAGGAGAGAGACAGCACAGCCGGAACCAATGGAGGTAAACGCCCAAAGGGTTCGGAGGAGAAGTATCTCACGGAGACTCAGCGAATCATCAGCTGATTCAACTGGAACATCCGAGAATTCTGAATCAGAAGAGGAAGTAGACGATCCGGACAAGAAAAGCGGACAGAGGAGCGGGAGGAGCAGTTGGAGGCGAGTTTCGGGAGGAAGAAAGCACCGAAAGGATGTCTGAGGGGAGTGGTGGCAGAGAGGCGACCGCAGGTTGGTAAGTTACAACGTGAGAGGAAAGCACAGCGGTCTGCCTATAATCAAAGTGGAGGGCGGAGTGAGATGTCTGGTTGACACCGGGAGCTCCAACACAATCATGTGCCGGGAAGCGCTAGAAAAGCTGAATGGCGGAGAGAGGACTCTCCAGATCCAGGTATGTTGCTGTAAATTAATCACTCTGGGTGTCCCATGTGAAGTAGAGGGGGAAGCAGAGATAGGGTTAGATAGATGGGGATCTAGGGGATCTAATTTAAGAGTACATATTGTAGGGGGTATGCCGCGAGACTACCACGTCATTATAGGGTGTGATCTGTTAGGAAAGATAGGCGCGAGGATTAATTAGGATTACGTCACCATATCCGGGAAGAGATAGGGAGCCTAAAGAAACAGGGAATAATTATAGATAGCACATCCCCCTATAACAGTCCGTTGTGGGCAGTGAGAAAAAAGAGCGGACCGGGCGAGGACAAATACAGGGTAGTGATAGATTACCGAAAACTAAATGAGAACACTATCGATGAGAAATACCCGATTCCCCGATTCGAAGACATTTTAGACAGGCTGAGCGGGGCAACTATATTTAGTACATTGGATTTAAAGGCGGGGTACCACCAAATAAAAATGCATCCGACGGATCAACCCAAGACGGCATTCACGTTTGAAAGAGGTCACTATGAATTCACTAGGATGCCGTTCGGATTAAAAAACGCTCCCATTACGTTCCAGCACCTCATGGATGAGTTCTTAAGGGGTATAGATGAAGCGGTGTGCCAGATCTATATGGATGATCTCTTAGTTTTTAGTAAAACCGAAGCGAGCACATAGAACATTTGCAAAGCGTATTTAATAGGATGCGACAATTCGGACTAAAATTATCCAAGGAGAAGTCACTATTGGGTGAGGGGCAAATCAATTTTTTAGGACACACCATTTCAAAAGAGGGAGTCAGACCTGATGCGAACGAAGTTGAGGCCATACGGAAGATAGCGGTGCCCCGGGACGTAAAAGGTATTAGGAGGTTATTGGGAACGCTGAACTACTACAGACGGTTCGTACCGGAAATGGCAGAATATTTAGTTCCCCTCAATAATCTACTGAAGAAAGGGCGGAAAATAATAGTTACGCCTGTGATAGAAGACAACATCCGGAAGTGTATGGAGAAGTTACAGATGGAGCCAGTTCCCTCTCGCGTTCCCTGATTTCGAAAAGTTATTTACCATCACAACGGATGTGAGCTAGTACGCGCTGGGAGCGGTATTATCTCAAGACGGAAAAGGGGGGGAACGTCCCGTAGCATACGCCAGTAGGCGCCTTACGGAGACAGAAACCAGGTACAGCGTCCTCGAAAGAGAACTGTTGGGGGCCATTGACCACTTCAGACCCTACGTATTCGGGAGAAGATTCCGAGTACATACGGATCATAGACCACTGCAATGGGTTCGGAAGTTAAAAGAATCCTCCGCGAGGGTCACTCGGTGGAAAGAATTCCTAAGCCAGTACAACATGGACATCGTGTACAAACCGGGGAAAGAGAATGTGGTGGCGGATTGGCTCTCCCGAGCATTAATGGTCAACGTGATAGAGGAAGACGAAGGGGAATCATCCAGGAACGTGAGGTAGTTTCTGCGAGAGTGGACACCGGAAGGGGAGGGTGAGCATGGCACGACGGACGACAGACAGGATCTTTCAGAAGATGAGATCCCAAGCGACGAAAGACCGACAGACATGGAAGAATTAGAAGAAATTGTCAGCGACAAGCATCGACAAATAATCTGGAAAACCAGGACCTCAGGGTTGATGAAAATCGAGTATACTCGGTATGGAAATAGTCGCATTACGGTCATTTGGTCGCAGCCGGGAGCTAGGGACGACCAAATCTGCAGAGCTCTGAAGGATGCATCCAAACCTGGTAAAACCCATCATCTATATGTCGGGAATAACATTATTTGGGAAAAGATCAAACGAATATGGCGATCCGAGCGAATAGGAGTGTAATATAAATAGGAGCGTTCGATGTAAATTTATGGTCGAAATGCTCAGGGATACCGAGCAGCAGAAAAAGGTGACGCTCGCCAATCATCAGGGTAAAACGAACCACCGCGGGGTGCACGAAACATTGCAGACGTTGCGAAGAAGGTACTTTTGGTGGGGGATGAAAAAAACGATTGACGAAACCATAAGGGGTTGCGAAGTATGTCTCAGCACGAAATACGACAGACACCCACCAAGAGGAAGACAAGAGGAGACACCCACCGCCAATATTCCGCTGAGCGATCTCCAGATTGATACTTTTACCTGAAGGGGTTATAAGTGGGTAACCATGATTGATCTCTTCAGCAAAATAGCGATGACATACCAGATTCAGGAACGATCGTCAGAGGCAGTGTTAGAGGCTCTAAAATTGTGGTTCCAGTTCTACGGAGTTCCAGATCGGATCTCGTCCGATGGAGGGCGGGAGTTCGATAACGCCAGCATCAGAGTGGAGATGAAGCTGTTGGACGTGGTGTGGCATCTCAACACTCCCGGTCATCCCAAGAGCAGGGGAAGTATTGAAAGGCTACATAGCACATTAAGCGATCACCTGAGGGTGTACCAAACGGATAAGGGGCTAGAACCGGACGTGGCGATGGCAAAGGCTATTGTGGCATACAACCATTCTATCCACACAGTAACGGGTTTTTCTCCATTCGAGATACTTTTCGGGCTTCGCGGTCATCGGCGGGACTATCGGGGCACAGCGGACGAGGAGGAAGTGGTCAACAACACTATTGAGCGGAAGAAATTGTGGCTGAAAGTCCAGGAAAAGATAGAGAAAGAAAAGAGCAAGAGGGTCGCTCGAGACAATCTCAATCTTAGGGATATGATGGGAGAGGTGAAAATAGGGACGATAGTGTACAGGAGGCTAGGCACTAATAGGGGTAAAGAGTTACTGCGTTACGAGGGACCATTCAGTGTGGTGGTAATTAGAGGCCACAATATTGTCACCATTGATAGTGTTAAAAAACCCCTAAAACGTAGAACAGTTCATATCGAACAATTAAAGCTACCAGCGATAGAAACACCTTTGTAAGCTGGAGTATCCTCGTCTCATTACATAAACTTTGTATATAACAAATTGTTCAACATTTTTTTGGTGTTTTGTTTCGTAGTATTATTATGATTTTGCTTTGTGACCATAAGTGCGCGAGAGTGCGGTAAGTGTTCTAAAACGGCTATACAGCCACAAGAGGTTTCTTTTTGTTCTTTTAAGTTACAGATAGCTGTAAGTAGTTTTTTTTTGTTTTTGTATGTATATATATATATATATATATATATATATATATATATATATATATATTTCTTTTTTATTTATGACAAGACAAACGAGAATTGTTTTATAATTTTTCTTTTGTGTATGTAAGAAGTTTACGAAGAATGTCCGTAAACTGGCGGGGGGGGAGGGGGTTGTAGTCTGAAGCATAGTATTATTGTATTTAATACCAAATCTCTTATGTAAACAAGAACGGAATGTATATAAGTAGGATTACTAAGAGGAATAAAGCAGTCTTGATTTTGTCTCTGAACGTGTCGTTTCTTTAACCTTATTCTTTTTTTTTATCTGTTTTAACCCGCTGTCACTTAACTTATATATATAAGTTAAGAGCCAGAGCTGGGTAATAACAGAGCTTAATCCCTCTCATGAGTATAAACAACTCCTAGACCTTATATAAAGAGGATTACTTTCTAAATAAAGTTAGTTGTAACCGATCTCTCTCTGTGTGCTTTTATTAAAACCTTTTCTTTTTTTTTTGTTTTTATTGTCTCAAACACGTTAATTGGTGCCGAAACCCGGGACCGGCCGGTATAAAACAGAACCAGATTAAATTTTTTTTTGCTTAGTTTTTTTTTTGCTTTCTGCTTGCGCATTGTACGAATACGGAACAATAATGACGGACGGCGTTGGCAATAGCATTGTAAGACCCGCTACACTGAATCTGTCAGCAGATAATGGGAGTAACGCTTTGGCCTGGATAAAGGTCAAGGTGGCGACAGCTCAGGAGCTGCGGAAGGACGTGTCCAGCCTGATGGAGTTCACTGGCGAGTTAGGCGAACTGAACCACTTCATCAAGGGCGGTGACCGTTTTACAACAAGACTAGCCGCGAAAGAAGCTGAAAATTTATTGGATCCGCGCGATGCCGAGTCATTAAGAGCGAACCTCATCGGCAGGGTCAAAAGAGGTATTCTGAACCACATACAAGCGGACGAAGAAACCTCTTGGGAAATAGTGAAGGAGAGGCTGAAAAAGGTGTACGGAGGAGGAAGATGGACGATCGAGGAGGACATTTTCCAGATGTTCTGTGAAAGAAAGCAAAGCAGGCAGACACCAGTGCAGTTCGCGGCAATCATGCTACAGCGGTATCAAAAGCTCAACGCAAAGATGAGAGAGATCATATCCGCGGAGGAAACAGATGCGCGTATGTTATTTCTGTCCACAGTATGGAAGGTGCAGCTGGCAAGGCAGATAGGGAAAAAGGAAGGATTTCCCGCCGAGAAGACGTTTCTCGAGTGCGCCCAGGCCCTTGTGGATATAGGGGCCCGAGAAGAAGAGAGTAACAGGATGGAAGTAGATGAACCCGAATGGACTAAGGTTCCCGCCAATCGACCAAAAATCTCTTCGACTCCGTGGAGGAGGGCATTCATCAGAGAAAAACCGTCCACGACGGAGAAGAAGACTTGGCAGCCGAGATCAAGGAATGGCCCTAGGAAGGATGAGAGGAAGTGCCACAGGTGTGGCAGGACGGGCCATCTGGTAGCTCAATGTCCACGCTCCAGATGTTATGAGTGCGGGACGGAGGGGCATTTTCAAGGCAATGTCCATACGTCTATCGCAGGAAAGAGGGCTATCAAGGAGAGCCGATGGAAGTAAACGCTCAGGAGGTACGAAAAAGAAGGTACTCGTCCAGGCGAGGCGGAACTTCCAGGGACACATCCAGTATATCGGGATCTTCAGAGACGGAGGAGGAACCAGGAAGCAGTGGCGGTGAGGGCAGCTTAAGCAGCGGCTGGAACCGACAACGCAAGGTAGCGCAGCATCGCGGACAGCGGCAGACGACAATGGTGAGAAGGAAGCAGACGACTGTATGAGGCGGGTGCTCGCAGAGAGGCGACCGAGCTTGCGTCATCAACAATGTAGCGGGTGAGTCAAAGAATTGGTTGCCTATTATTAAAACAAACAGTGAAGTGAAGTGCCTCGTAGACACAGGGAGCTCGAGCACCCTGCTGTCAAAAATAGCGGCGGAGAGTTTGTGTGGCGAGGGGGAGGCACTTCAGATCCGGAAATGCAAGTGTAGGCTAGTAACCTTAGGTGGGCCATGTAAGGTGATGGGTGAGGCGGACATGAGATTGAGCGAGTGGGGGAAAACGGGAGCACGATTACAAGTTCATGTAGTAGAAAGCATGCCCAGGGAATATCAGGCTATAGTTGGGTGCAACCTGTTAGAGAGGGTAGGCGCTAAGGTGGAAAATAAACAGGGCAGGTGGTATGTCAAAATAGGAGGCAGGTCATACACGTGTCACCGTGCCGTTAGAGGCTCTCGGGTGGGGGTCGTGAATAGGGTGGTAGAGTGGAGAAAACTACTGCTAAAAGAATTTCGGGACATCTTTTATAAGGAAGGGGAGATATTAGGTGTCACGGGAAAGACGGTACACGAAATTCCGTTAAAACAAGAAAAAATTACGTACGTGAAGGAAAAACGGTATCCCCAAGCGCTGAGGCAACACATCCGGGAAGAGTTGGAGGAGTTGAAGCGGCAGGGAATCATAATCAATAGTTCGTTCCCGTTTAATAGTCCCCTGTGGGCAGTAAAGAAGAAGAGCACGACAGGACAAGAGAAATATAGAGTAGTTGTGGACTTTCGTCAGTTAAATGAAAATACGAAAGACGAAGCTTATCCGATTCCAAGGTTCGAGGACATAATAGACAGGCTTAGCGGGGCTACCATATTCAGCACATTAGACTTAAAGGCGGGGTATCACCAGATCAAAATTCACCCTAGAGATCAGGTGAAAACGGCCTTCACGTTTGAACGGGGGCACTATGAGTTCACGAGAATGCCCTTTGGACTGAAGAACTCGCCCCTCACGTTCCAAAGATTAATGGATGAGTTCCTCAGGGGTATCGACGAAGGGATCTGCCAGGTCTACATGGATGACCTGTTGGTATTCAGTTAATCCGAGGAGGAACACGAGCAACACCTGAGACAGGTATTCGCGAGAATAAGGGAATTCGGTTTGAAACTGTCTCCAGAAAAGTCGGTTTTGGGTTTGGCCGAAATAATTTTTTTAGGTCACACAGTATCGCGAAAAGGGGTTAAGCCGGATAGGTCCAAAGTGGAGGCGATCACCAGGATGGCAATACCCCGGGATGTAAAAGGCATAAGGAGACTTCTGGGGGCCCTGAACTATTACCGGCGGTTTGTACCGGACATGGCGCGTTACTTGGTACCTATAAATAATCTACTGAAAAAGGGAGCGCAGTTGGTCGTCACACCTAGCATGGAGGACAACCTGAAGAAATGTATGGAACACCTAAAGGAGGAACCTATTCTAGCATTCCCAGACTTCAATAAGCAGTTTATAGTGACCACAGATGCCAGCGAGTATGCCTTGGGTGCAGTGTTATCCCAGGAGAATGACCGTGGGGAACGGCCCATAGCGTACGCGAGCAGAAGACTGTCGGATGCCGAAGCAAGATATAGCGCGCTCGAGAGGGAATTGTTGGGCATCGTTTGGGCAATCGACCATTTCCGGCCATACCTATTCGGAAGAAGATTTAGGGTCCAGACTGATCAATACTCGCGTTACGGGAGGTCACGCGTGAATGTTATCTCGTCACAACCAGGGGTACGACTAGATCTCGTCTGTAAAGCACTGAAAGACGCGTCTAAACCGGGTAAGACACACCACATATATGTGGGTAACGCCACCATCTGGAATAAAATCAAACAGGTGTGGAAGACGGATCAAATCCCAGATCGAGTCTTCATTCGATGTAGGACAATGGTCGAAACCATCAGAGACGTCGAACGACAGAAGGAGTTAACCGGGGCGTACCACCAGGGGAAGACCAACCACCGAGGGGTCAGTGAAACACTACAAGCTCTCAAGAGACGGTACTATTGGTCAGGGATGCGGCGGACCATCCAGGAAGTCATTGGAGCATGCGAGGTCTGCATGACTACTAAGTATGATCGCCACCCACCGCAAGCAGTACAAGAAGAAACGCCAACAGGTACATTACCACTCCGGGATCTACAAGTGGACACGTTCACTTGGAGGGGATTCACGTGGATGACGGCCATAGACGTTTTCAGTAAAGTGGCGATGGTTCATCTCATCCAAAGCAAAGCGGCGGAATCGGTGCTACTAGCCTTACAGACGTGGTTCATGTTTTACGGAGTACCCGACCGTATAACATCCGATAAAGGGAGGGAATTCGATAACGTGATCATGAGCGAGGAAATGCGGAAATTAGAAGTCAGGTGGCACTTTAACACTCCGAAGGGTAGGAGAGGGGTAGAACGGTTGCATAGCACCCTAAGTGACCACCTCAGAGTGTACCACGTGGAACAGGAGTGGACCCCAGATATAGCGATGCGGAAGGCGATTGCGGCATACAATCATTCAATCCACTCAGTTACGAGATTTGCGCCGTTCGAAGTACTATTTGGGGTTCGAGGCCCCAGTAGGGATTGTGAGGCGACAATAGGGGACATTACGAACGGCCGGGAAATCATGGCAAAACACGTCCGATTGCGGGAGTCGTGGAAATAACATATATAACACATCTCTCTCTCTCTCTCTCTCTCTCTCGTGATTGCAAAACGAACCACTGCTCTTTCTGAAATATATAATTATAAAAAATGAAAATACATTTCAATTTATGCTCTTAGTTCCGCTTCCATAAAAGCTAAATTATCTGATGTGGACAAAACATGAGCTCCTTGAACGCCTATTAAACTATAAATCGGTGGCTCAAACAGTGATCCTGAATTTGGTTATTGATGATTTAAAACAAATGATATATCTGAATATTTTGTGACTGTACTTGTTATATATATATATATATATATATATATATATATATATATATATATATATATATATATATATATATATATATATATATATATATATATATATTCGGAAAATTCGGAAACCAAAAGTCATCTTTCTTTTAAGCAGGTATTTAAGCAAAGGCTGCTTGGCCCCTTTCTAGTACATTCGCATAATTCTTTCCATAATATGCAGTTTTCATATTGGTAATTGATAACAACTTACTAATAAATCTTCGATTATGAAAAATGCATTTCTAATTGGGTGGATCCGAAGCAACTTATAAACAGGAGAGTAGGAAGTTAATCAGTAGCGATGAGGGCCAGGATAATAAGAGAACGATAGGAGTGAAGAGGCGGTGAAGATAGTGACGAAAACGGAACATAAGAAGAACCTCGGAGCAGGAACGGGGACTTCTCCAGATAAGGCGTGATTTATACACTACAGCCTCTCGAGTCTTCTGTCTCCTATATCTACTCTCAACACTAACAGACCAAAATCAATATAATCATCATCCTAAATTTTAAATTCTTCCATTATTTTAATAAGTTTTTTTAAGGCAAGCGCGGATCGAATGTATATTATTTAATATAAATTATGTCAAAAATAAATTCTTTTGCACAACTTTCTGTTGAGAAGGCCAAAACTATGGTTTAATCGATGGCTAAATTGATAGCGTCGGAAAAAAAAAAAACTTCCTTATTGATTACTCAATCAAAGGCGCTTCGTGGTTGTAATGGTATGAATACAATACAAATAAAAGGCTTAGTGAACGATGAGGTTCGATGCCGATAAAACCAACAGACCTTTCCAACAAAGATCCCTCCACTGAATTCCACCAAAACCCAAATCCTCAGAAACATTCCATCTACATTTTCGTCGAACCTTTTGATGCTCAAATCAAATCGCTAAATCGTCAAATTAGCGCTGATTATCTTTTTAGTGATTGCTTATCCATGCTCACAACGCTACACGCTAATTTCATAAACCTCGATCATGTTTACCGGGTTCTGTTTTCGTGTTTCGGAGTGCAGTAACGGTTTTCATTCTCCACTTGGTTTAATCTTTCTTCGGTCTAAATTTTTTACACAATTGTTAATTCTCAAAAACCTTAAAACGTACTTCTTCCCTCAGTGTAACTTATTCTAAACAGCTTCCTAAAATTGCAACATAATAGCTTTCTAAATTGTAAATTTTCATTTTCCGATGGCGCGAAAATAGCAATTTAACAGCTGCGAAATAACTAGCACTCACCACCCACCACTAACCAGGCCATTATGGTAATTCTTTTCATATAATCTTATTTTTTTCTGACTTGATGATTTCTGATATTGGCGAAATGTTTTCTGATCAATTATTTACTGTTATTTGAGGTATTTAAGGTTTTATTTAGGAATAGTGAAGTGAGATCAGGACAGTAATTTCTGTTCCTTTTTTTCCAATTATCGCTGTAATTAATTAATTAAATGAAAAATAATTTTTATAAATATACCATTTTGTATGATATATCAGTGATACATATTAATTCCATTTAAAGATAGAGCATGAACGAAACCACTTTCTCCTTTATTTTCTCTTAATCTGATTGGGAAGGGAGTTTATAAAAAATCCAATTTTAAAATGAGGAGCTATTAAATTGAGGCGGACATGAATGGTGGTTAAGTAAATTCGGTAGAAGATAGAGCCGGTATCAGTTAGATGTTCTGAACTGGCAGGCTGGAAGATTAAAGACCCCCACTCAAAGGCTGTTTCAGTGAAACTTTGTCAAGCACCCTCCACCACACACCGCCTCTATCCGGCAAATCCTCCCTCTTTTAACCCTACCTTCATATTTATTTATTTATTTATTTTGCTTTGTCATCCTTTCTTTCATTATATTTTTTCTACCCACATATTTTATTTGTTACCTCGTTTTTATTGTAGCAAATAAATTTGAAACGTTTATTGACTACTCATACCATCGTAAAATAAACATTTTTATTGTAGTGTGATATTGAGAATTTTATTTCACAATAATTTATATCTTCCTGATGTAGACAAAATATATACAAAATCTGTGCGTATCATACAACTTTCCCATACCAACCTATAATAAAAATCTTGTTAACATAATTTTAAAGAGTTCGTATAAACACTACTTGAAATAAACTCAGCAGGATGTACTTCTTCACCTCTTCTCTCACCATAATACAATAAAAAAGTTGTTTAAACAATTTTAGTGCGTCGATTCTGTATTCTATATATTTTTGGTTTGTCAAGCTGAAAATATATTTTTAAATTTTCGGTTGAGTGGAAATTACATTAAGTTAATTACTACTTTTATATTATTACAGAGTGTATTGTTGACAACAGGTTGGCGGCTTAGTGGGAGGAGGTCCGGTCGCATACTTCTCCGAACGCGCTCGGCTTTTCATCTCAGGTCTCTGCATTTCTTATAAGATGCGCTACATCTTTGCTAATAGTGCTGTGATAAGCTAAAAGACCCTAACTCCAAATAGTTTTTTTTAATGCATCTTTATATAGTACCCAAATCGTTCTTAAACTACGCCTTTTTATGACATTAGAAATCTCTAAATCCAATGCTTAAGATTTAACCATTGGATTTAGGGATTTACGTTTTCGATAAAATTGTAAAAATGTGTAAAACAAAGATATACATCAACACTTCCAGAAGTCAAAATATTTAAATAAATTGAATTTAAATTTAAAAAAAAAAAAAAAAAGATTTGGGAATTAACCCAATCCGTCATAAGATCCGGAATGTGCTTTCATGTACTTCATCTGATAAAATATTAATTTAATTTATGTATGTTTACAGGAACAGATACCTATAACGCCTATAAAGGAGATTTCTTTATGTTGAGATACACAGATACAAGGAGCTTTCTGTATGTTGATATGCACAGACGCGTATAACGTGTCGTGGAATGTACCCTACTACTACAACAAGTTTCCGTATTCACAACGTCAACTTTATTAAAGACATATGAGCTATCATCAAAATTCAAGAATACTTAAAATATAATGATGTATTTTTTTCAGTGTTTCGAGCTCACATTGTTTCAGAATATTCATGGGAATTCACCGCGTAGTTTGAGCCATCAAACTTAAAAGTCGGTTGAGCAGTTCGCTCAAAAATCGTTACTTACACCCAAACGGACAGATTAATCATATTTAATACAATATTTTGAGCTCAGATTGTTTCAAAATATTTACGAGATCTCACTAAACAATTTCAGTCATCAAACTTGAAAATCGGTTTAGCCGTTCACTCAAAAAATTATCATACAGCATCAAACTGACAGAGTAGGGGCATTAGCATGCTTGTGGCTTCGCCTTAGTAGGGTAATAACTACAAGTCACTGAACAGAATAATAATTACTGACTCGTTAAATAATTATTTTGAGTATGTCGTAGGACATATGCAAAGGAGGTAACGGGGATACATATGACGTGGAGTAACATTGGAATTTTTTACACTCCAAAATTTTGTATTTCTTTAGTTAGCAAACTAAAGTGGGCCCAATGGCTTAGTACATGTCAGCCTCTCTTTCAAACCCAAAAGGTAAGTTGAGTTTTATATTTTTGTAGCATTTTTTTTTTGTATTACACACTGATGTTACAAGACATTGTAACGTTTATAGAGTAAGAATTTATTTTACATAATTATGCCATACTGATGGATTGACAGTCATTTGAATAATTAATGTTTAGATTTGGCTTATAAAATGAAAGTTTATCTGTCTTGTCTTGCCATGAACCATGGCATGTTTTTAGAGATAGAAATACATGTGATACGATGATCTAGTCCAGCAGTATCGACTTATTTGAATTTGGTTACAAATAAACCAATCTGGACTAAACTGTTAAGTATAAGAGACCAAATTAAATATAGATTGAATATTAACTATAGATTATCATTTGACATATTGTAGATCTGGGTGGAAACCGAATTATACTAATAGGGAATCCAATGATCAATAGAGCCAAGGAATTAAATTTCTTTTCAGAATATATTCATCAAATATATATATATATATATATATATATATATATATATATATATATATATATATATATATATATGGGGTCGGTGTGGCCGAGCTGATTAGCGCGCTTGCAAAAGTGCGCCTACTCACAAACCCAAAGGTTGTGAGCTCGAATCCCGGAACCGGCACTGCTTTAATTTAATTAAAGTAATAATTCAAGAAATTTATCACCCCTCCCCCCGGGTATGTGAGGCCCGTCAGCCTACTGGAGGCTACTCACACAGACCGGGCGTAGGAGTGATGACCCTACCCCGTGTACCTTAATTGTGAATCGCGTTGTGGTTTTCCAGGACATAAAATAGCCACCCGGAGGTTTGGTCCATGGACGGTCTGTCTCGGGGAAAGAAATATAGGTCCTCGTGCGCCTGCTGACTCCGAACAGCCATAATCCGTGGATCTAAACCGATTTGACACTGTCCTTGAACCCGAGTGAAGGGACCGGTTATGGAGCAATGGGCAGCCTGCCGCTGCACCATGGAAACCATGGTTCGCAGCAACGTGAGGTTGGGTGACCCCCTCCAGGCTGTCTGTGCCCCCGCAAGAAATAAATGTCTGTAAGAACACCACATCGCGCGACCAAAGATCTACAAGGTCTATAAAGCCAACCGGAAAAAAAAAAAAAAAAAAAAAAAAAAAAATATATATATATATATATATATATATATATATAGAGAGAGAGAGAGAGAGAGAGAGAGAGAGACTTTCCAAATCATAAGAGACTTACTGAACCTCCGTGAAACAAAAAAAAATTTTTTTTTTTTTATTTTAAATCAATATTTATAAGTAATGATTATCAATAATTAATAAATTTAAAAAAATACTTAAGATGTAAATTTGTTATATTAATATAGTTATTTTTAATTTCGCCCTTTAGTATTCATTAACTTACACATAGGCTTAGATTATTTATTATTTTCTTTCAAATTCGGTACTGTTTCAGGAAGATGTGAAATTTCTTTAGGGATTTGTGAAGAAAAACCATTGACTACTTATGTGAATTTAATAAAGGAATCTAATATTGGAAGATTTTTCTTCAGAAATTCCTAACATCAACAACATACCATTCAAGCTCTTATTTTAGTATATACCTACATTTTAAGGAAGCTCCAATATTTCTAAATTTCAGATCGTTTCCTAATGAAATTAAATTGTTGCTGGATGTCATTACATGGGCAAATCCAGGATGGGCAAATCTCTTATTTTTTTCATGGGATAGAATTGTATCTGCTTTTCAGAGAGGTATTGATATTTCCAATATCAGTACCCACTTATTTCCCTTATTAAAATATAATATGTACCGTTTTATATAGAGTGCTAGGATGTTCTTTGATTGTGGATTGGTTGCAATAGATAGTAATTGTTTTATTTGATAAAATAGCCGATGGTTCATAAGACGTGGATAAATTTCTAGTACACTATTTACACTTCATCTATGTGCCAGGTCGATTATATCCTCTCAAATTTTCCCATTCCGGCTAGCATGGTACAAGCTAGAAGTAATGAATTATATTAAACCAAATACCAGTTCAGAAAACCTTAATTTATCACTATTAGTTTCATTAATGTGCAGAACAAAGTGCAGATTATTTTTGAAAAAGCTTCAATTTAGAAAGTTAAGTGAAATGTTGAGTGCATCTTTACTTGCATAACATATATTAATACAAAATTATAAAAAATCAATTAATTACGAAAAAAATATAATAAACTTCACCTACCGACCGCAGGTTAATGTGTATTTTATATTTAATTTTTAGTTCCATTATTATTTTTCATATGACTTTATTTTCCTCCATTTTTTTTGTCGTCATCTATTATAGTTCTTTCTTTTTTTTATTATTCAGTGTGCATATTTTTTGCGTTTTCCTTCGATACTATCAATTTAGTTTTCATTAGTTTTAGTATACCGTTTTCAGACTCATGTGGGTTACTCTGAAATCAACTGGAACTTTGGCTGTCCAGGTTTCTAGTATTTTTCATTTCTTCGGTTTTTATTTTATTTTGTTCAAACCCTCAATCAGCATTCGGTTCTTCTCAGTGTAGAGTACACTGAAATAAAAATTTTGCAACCAAATATCTTCTGCAAATTCCGTTTACATTCTGTCCCAAATGCATTTCGAAAATTTTCAAAAAAATATTTGAAATCAAAGAAATATATTTTGATAATTGGGGGCTCGTTCAATGATTCGTATTGATAATTCGTACAACGGCAACTAGTCCTACGAAGTAAAAACGCAAGAATACTTAGGAAAAATCAACAAAAAATTGTATAGTGTTTAACTCTTGTTTCTTTTTTATAATGCGACTTAAAAGTGTTTTACTTACTTAGTAAAGTACCTAGAAAATCCAAAAAATCTTAAAACTGGAAAACCAATTCAGATTTCGCATTCTTTGATACTGGCATAACACTTATATAGGGTCCCATGACAAGGGAATAAACTGTTTGTTTTTATTCATATTTCAAAAGTGTCAGTGTATTTGAGAATTAATCTATAATTCATATTTTAATTATCACGATCCTTAAATGCGCTCTAGGTTCACCACTTTGTATTTATTTCTCATATTTATATACATTCTCAGATAAATATCAAACATAAACCAACGCCAGGGATTAATTATTAACGGTAATTAAGCGCTGGAAACAGGACAAATATTTTAATAGCGGATTAAATAAAGGAGCTAAGGGCGGTGTATTGGTGAAGGGGCTACAGAGAAAAGGCTGGGTTAAACCTTTAAAATCGTGAGCCTCTTCAAAAAGATCCCTCCTTTCATGAATAAAAAACCTGGCGGGAGGTTTGGCCCTTAGGATAAAACAGCTCGGTCCCAGGGCAACAGGATATTTTAATTCTCTCTGTATTACTTTTCCTTGTTTCCAAACCTTTTCCATTATCTCAGTTATAATTATTATCTTCGTCCGACTTGTGATTGTATAAGGGACAAAGGTAGTTTATTTTAATTTGCTTGTAAGTTGGAATTTGTTTTTTTCTAATTCATAATTTTCATTGGAACTTATTGAAATTTAAACATAATGTAAGCAGACATTAGCTACTTTATAGCGTTTCTTACAACTTATTTTTAATACCCTTAGTCACCCCTTTTTACGTAAACGGATCTTCACTTTTTTGTTTATTTTCTTCTCTCTTTTCCACTATAGCTAGCTTTCATAACAATGAAAACATTACTGTTCCATTACTATTAAATATTTCTCAACACAGCTGAGCAGCAACTCCCAATTGTGTTCTATTTTTATTATTTATAATTATTTCCATAATATGGCAGCACATTAATGAGTCATCTGCAAATTATTTTTGCAATAAGCAAAGTTGCACTCATCGGGTTTATAACTCTAAACTTAACAAGTCTCTCAGCCACCATATCGAAAGTCGTCGGAGTGGGTTGTATGGGTTCGTTGTAGATATAATTCTTCACGTTGCAAGTCTCCTGTGGAAATTTTTGTATTCTGTGGAAGTATCTGAAAGTGTTAGGATGTCCAAGTCCTTGTGTAGCAAGTCATTTGTCACATGGAATGGTGCATCCACTATTTTTCTCAATGCTTTCGACTGGAACGAAAGAATTCTATGGATATTTGAATTCTTGGTAGGGTCCGACCCTATGTCCTTTAGGGAGTAATTAGTACTTTCTAGATTTTAAGTCTGTTAGTTAAGAATAATTTGGAGCGTTACCTAAACTATGTCAACTAACCTAGATAATAGTCCAAATTGCTAGTTCAGTTGTTTTCTTCGTGGGTTCTCCGTGTCAGTCTCTTGTCCAGAAGAAGTTCTAAACAATGCACTTCTACAGATGTAGGAATTTGGGCATTGTTAAAATTCATTTCATTCATCTTTACTTTCCAATAGGTAGTCCAACTGCGAATCTCGTCAAGATAGTTTTGTAGTATGAAATAAGCAAGCATTTTGTGGGATGTGCGGAGTGCTTTGTAATCAGCTCGGGTAAGAATGCCGTTATTTAAAATATAAAAATATTTATAGTTTGTAATTCCTTGAATTTATCAACATTTTTAGGACTAAAACCATAACATTAACTCATATTGTTGGATCAAAGCATGAGACGAATAATTTCTTATCTGTTAACATTTAGTTGGTAAGAATAGACTTCCTCTAGTCAACCTCTAGTCAGGGGCCTATCATTAAACAACAGTATGTCCTTCAATGTAGAAAGAAATGTACTCCTAGCCAGACACCCACAACATGCACAATAATTACCACTGTCTCCGTACACCATTCTTCCCTTCCGGCCCTTTCTCCAGGCCACCGAACCTCTTGCACAGCCACAACATCTTAAGTTTCGTCCACAGGCACGCAGAACAGAACAGAACAAAACAAAGAAGAGTCCGTAGCTGGACGGCCGGCTTAGACGGCGAACCACGCAGTTTTGAGCAATCTTGAACAACCGTTCGCAAATACGATCTGCTCATGTCGGTATATCAAAGGAAAGCATGCGCCTAGCGTTTGGACGGGATTTTGAGTTCACACGCAGGACTTAAATATAATTTATTTTCTGCTTATAAATGAGCTTTAAAGCAATATTAATAGAAAGTAAGTTTCATAATTTTAAGTGAGTTTCTTCATTAGTTTTATTTTAATTTTTCAGGTCAAATTTAAAGTTGTAATAATATTGACCACATTAATTCGAAATAATAATTGACGTAATATTATGGAAATTAATCCCTAGAAACTTCAAAATTTGTACATATTCCAGGTCTTCCTTTGTGAATTCAACCTGTCAATAGTATTATTAATAATTACAAAATATATATAAATTATAGAATGTATTAAATGCAAAGCAACAAAAAAAAATACTAATGTCTGTCTGTATAATATAAACGAAGCGAAAAACCTTCCATTTTATACATTTGAATATGTTTATATAATATACAAATTTCTTTATATTTTATAAATGTAAAACAATGAATAAATTGCTGATTTCTATGAACAAAATTAAAAAGATAACTTATTAGCGTAATTAAGAAGAAATAAATAATTTTAAAAAAATATATAATTAAAAAAAAGTATTTCCACGAATGAGCGTTTTTTTTTTCTCAGTTACCGCTAACACTTAGTGCACAACAGGAAAATTGTTTTTTTTCCTAGGTTTGACGAAAAAACATTCGTAACGAGTGTTAACGGCTTTTCTGGGTAATGCTGCTCTGTCGGTGATATCAACTATAATCCATGTGCATCCTTGGGCGATATATCTCCCTGATTTCCCCCTCTTCCTCCTGCGTACGCCACTGAACATGGGTTTTTGTAAAAAATCATAGTTGATGATATAAAATATGAAAACAATGAATCTTTTTTTCTAATTTTTATCTTTTCCAAATTCAATTTTTTGTCTGGTTATTGGATTATTAAAGAATAACCTGGTTATAATCAGAGCAAAAAATAACTAAAAAAAAGGTTTTTGGTTACACTGAGCGGTTATTCCCATCGCTCATGGAAACTCTACAGGTGAAAATAATTAATTTTTTCGTGGTTAGTGATTAATTTTAAAATATAACCAACTATCGACCAAAACTTGCACAATCTTTATATCCATTTTAATAATAACCTTCAAGGACATAGCAATTGACGAAAATACGATCTGGCTACAGCTGTCATGACTAACGAGAAGATTAAAAAAGGAGCAAGATGGGCAATCTCCTTTCCTGAATATTCAAGACTGGAAAGAGATGCTAGTGGGTACTATACTTCCTCATGCCTAAGATACAATGTCCATCTTTTATAACTATCATATTTGTAACTATTCTGTGACAAGTGCAATTAAAGAGTAGAAAGTTAAAAAATAATTTTAATAATTACAGAGAATTTGATAAAATTGATACTAGACTATTTATACACTTGTCCCCACATTTGGACCAAATCGGACGAGCCGTTTTTGAAATATACGCGTTTCAAGGAAAATACCTAAGTGAAGGTAGTGAATGGGCTTTCATAATATTAATAATGAACGATCTAGGATCCACCAGCATATTCCCTGAACATTTCATCAAAATTTGGATTAAGTGTGCCCGCCACATGACTTAGGCTACTAATAGTGAGAGACAGACCGAAGGTACGGAACTAATTTCATTCATTGATCTCGAAAATGTGAAACGCAATTGAAAATTTTCAATTTTGAGATCGGCATTTTTTATTAATTCCTGCGTAAACAGCACAAAGCTTCCCTATCTTCGGTAGTCAGGAAGCAATACTAATATCGGAAATCGATACGAAAACTGACAATGGACGCTGAAGCTAGTTATTTAGAACATCCATATTATTATTCCAGATAAAATTTTATTCAAAAATATGATTTTTTTAAAACGCAATTTTCAAGTTCCATAAAAGCTAAAAGATCAAATAATATAGGAAAGATCTAAATACGTTTTAATGCTTAGCTATTTTGATTCATTGATTTGTTTTTCGTAGCTTGTTATTTTATTACGAAAATGTTACACAAAAAAAACACACCTAATGTTGGTGGACATAAAAATCATATTTTTCATCAATTTCGGGGGAAATCAATCTTTCTGATCCCCTCATTTGTGTACGCAACTGATTCTGTATAGCGACACAAACTATATTCTGGGATCCGAATCACAATAATTACCATATTAAAAAAAAAATATACTTGCTTGGAATGTTGTTGCAACCCACACGGGGTGCGAATTTGTGTTCTCTTTTTTATCTTTAATATGTCGTTAATTAGAATGAATGCAGCACTTTATATTAAGCGCCAATACGGGACGCATGCCTCCGCAATAGAACATTTTAAACAAGATGTCGAATCTCACCTACACAGGCAGTGGTGTGGAAATTACTAGCACAAGCCTCCCCCTCTTTTATACCACCAATAATCAAAACTGCTCTATAAAAGTTTTTCTCAATACAAATGAATAATTTTTTTATTCTTAGTCAGAAAAATATTATCAGTCCCAATCCTGAACTTTTAATTTCCAAAGTAATTACGTCAATTATTATTTCGAGCTAGTGTGGCCAAAATTAAAGAACTTTAAGTTTGACCTGAAAAATCAAAATAGAACTAATTGAGAAACTCATTTTATTTTTTAATTTCAAAAATCATTAGATAAAAGTTTAAATTATGAAACTGATTTTATATTAATGTTATATTTAAGCTCATCTATTAAGAAAAAAAAAAAAAAGTTTTAAAATCTGCGTATGAATTCTGCGTGTGAATGCCGTCCAAACACAAAGCGCATACTTTCCTTTAATGTACCGACATGGAGCGAATCGTGTTTACGAACATTCGAGTTTGTTTCAGATTGCTCAGAAATAAGCGGTTCGACGTCCAAACCGGCCGCGCAACTATGAACTGTTCGCCTTTGTTTTGTTCGGTTCTGCTCTGCGCGTCCGGTGTGGACGGGATCTCACAGCTCTACTTTGTTCGGCGCAGTTTTGAGCAGTTTCGGACATCGACGAACGTTCTGTTCTGTTTTGCTCTGCGCGCCCGATGTGGGCGTATCTTAAGTTGTATCTGAAGCTGAACCTCGTTTACGACTGATTTTAACCCCCCTGCAGTATTCTGAATTTCACACTTACACCAACTTGTAGAGAGATTTCTAATTTTCGACTTGCATCGTGAATCACATGACCGCTTCATGAGCGGGTGAGTAGTTTATCTGCGGTTAAAGAGCTTTTTACCTCAGAGAGACCCATGACTAGCTAAGCAAATGCGGAGCTATTTAGCTTTTGCGAACTAAAATATGTGAATGGGGCGTTCAAATCTACATCACTCCCTCCAGCAAGCTTGAAGAATCGCTCTCGAGTCCATTAGACTTCCGAGAGAAACTTTCTTAAAATTTCCTCTGACCGTCTCCTCATCCGCCACGCCAGGACGCTATAGGACGCTCTCCTACGCGGTAACTCGTCGAATCTCGATCAGCATGGGAAAAATTAATGTTTTGAAATTACACGAGATACGATCTCTTACGGGTTTTTAGCATGTAATTGGTGGATATAATACATTTATCAGGAAGTTGAGGAGTAGAAAGTACTTTATTTACATTAGAAAGTGCTTGAGGGAGTGCAAATGATGTTTTAAAATTTTCGATGTAAACTATCATTTGACGGCCTCGCATCTAAGAATCTAGCGAAAGCTCTCCGTTTGGTATCTAAACTTCCAAGCTCTCTTCCTTGGCCTCACTTCACCGGACATTAAACGTTAAATACACTTACGTGTCAACGTACTCTGATGGTAAACAAATATTAACAAAGCTGTTTGAGTAAGAAAGGATTCATTTTGTTTTGTTCTTATATGTAACTGATTATGTTTGTTTTTAAATAAATCATAATATTATGAGTGACTAGTTTTAAAAATATCTGATATGGGCAACACATGACTTCCTTGTACGCCTATTAAATTATAAATCCGTGGCTCAAAAAGTGATACTGAATTTGGTTACTAGTTTCCGAAGATTCGAAAAACGACACTCGGTGTCCCGTCATCCATCTATTGACACACGCACACAAACACACACTCTTGTCACTGGAGGTCTCATTCCGTTATTATATGTCGTTTTCCTTCAGTAGGCAACTAGTTTCCATGATATTTCTTAATGTTCCATGACAACAATAAAACTGTCAATATCACTGGATAAAGTATTAGAAATGGACAATTTCGAAATTTTAAGTGGAAAAACCAACTTAACTAATATCTTATTCTCATGATGAGGACTTGTTGATCTCACAAATGGGGAGGAAAACTAGTATTTTAGACTCAATTTTAACAATTAAAACAAGTAATAAAACGCTGCAAATTATTACACATTATGTGCACTTCAGGAGGAAACAAAAAAAAGGAAAGACTAAGGAAGCTAAAGGAAGTAAAGAAATAATCCAAGAAAGAATAAAACAGAGAGATAAGAGGAAATCAGAAGCCCAATAAATAAGTCAGGAAGTAGGATGACTAGCCGCCAGAAGAATCAGTCTCAGAAGTTCCTTACGCAATATCTCAGCTAATAGTGGTCCGATTTAAATGATTTTTATTTCGTTTTGTAGGGAATTTCATTAGCTTTTGTACGTACGAACGTACGTACAGACGCCACGACGAAACTAGTCAAAATGGATTCAGGGATGGTCAGAATGGATATTTCCGTCGATATCTGAAAACCGAAAATTTTCGCGATTACAATACTTCCTTTACTTCGTACAAGGAAGTAAAAATGACAATATGTCAAAACTAATTTGACAAAAAAAAAAAATTTGCAGACAGATTCATTTTTATTCGATATTTGGATTTTACGTATCTTGAAACGTAAAACATCCTCAAATTTTGACAGGGGGTTACAAAAATTTTCTATTGAAATTCTAATAAGAACTTTAAGTAATGTACCACTTCCGGTTTTCCAATTTAGACCAAAATCTAGTATGTTATTTAAATCAATATATAAGTTACAAATACCAAATTTGAGAAGTTTTGCATTGTATTTTAATATAATTTTTGATGAAAATCAATTATGATGTTCAATTAAAGTACCACTTCCGGTTTTCAAATTTAGACCAAAATCTAGTATGTTATTTAAATCATTACATAAGTTAAAATTCCAAATTTGAAAAGTTTTCCATTGTATTTTAATATAATTTTTGATGAAAATCAATTTTGACCCCTAAGTAAAGTACCACTTCCGATTTTCCAATTTAGACGAAAATCTAGTATGTTATTTATATCAATACATAAGTTATAAATACCAAATTTGAGAAGTTTTGCATTGTATTTTAATATAATTTTTGATGAAAATCAATTATGGCCTTCAAGTAAAGTACCACTTCCGGTGAGCAAGCAGTGACCAAAAAGGGAGGTTCACAACTAGGTTACAACATTCCTAAATACAAAATTCCAACTTTCTACAGCTAACTGTTTTTGAGTTATGCGAAATACGTACGTACGTACAGACTCCACGACGAAACTAGTCAAAATGGATTCAGGGATGGTCAAAATGGATATTTCCGTCGAAATCTGAAAACCGAAAATTTTCGCGATTACAATACTTCCTTTACTTCGTACAAGGAAGTAAAAAAACGAAGAGAAGTTAAAAGAATAAAAAAAGAAAGATATTGCTCTAGGGGTAGTGAGCGCTTATTTTTAAATTCAAGAAGTTTATAAGTAGCAAGTCGTCAAATCCTAGTCCAACCTATCTACAGAAACTCAGTGAAAAGTTGAGGTTACACTGAAACCGGACTTTAATAAAGTCCTGAGGCCAACCCGTATCATACATTTAATAGGAGCCGTCAGTCAAGTCCGATCAACTCCAGCCCGGACTTGTTGTCGTTGTCTCCTATTAAATACACAGTCGGTTTCGGCTTAGCCGCATCTTAAATGAGGTATGTTGGTGATTTGTAAGCATTGGTGTCGTCAGTGCACAACGATGAGGAGGCCAAATTACTAAGTAAACTGTTTTGCCCTTTAATTGTCCTCACTTTGTAGGTTTTTCTCTTATTACAATTTTATGGCAAATAACTAGAGCCCGGATTCTCGGGTAATTTTACTTTTTTCTGCTTGCTTGAAATACATTAAGAACAATTTATTTACACGAATGGAGACATCCTGATTAGCATATGAAAGTTTTATTTTGCATCAAATTGCAGGTTTGTGATTTTTCTCTATAAAATTGTATATTTAGCCGTAATAAAAAAAAAATTGTAAGTTGTTTAAAAATATAAATATTAAAACAATATTACAAAGGAAAGTTTCATGAAATAATATTTGATTTTCATAACACACTAGGTATGATTAAATTTTCTATAAAATTCTCAAAAGATTTTCAAGTTTGTTTTGCACTCTTTATGTTACTGGATATAATCTAGATCGGTAGCAATCAGATTTTATAGTTCAACGAACTCGTCATATTTTGTAAAAAATTGACTTATTTCAGGATGGAGGGAACCTTTTTCAAATAAAACTAGTCTGTTATTTTCCAAAAAATGATTAAATTTTCTATAAAATTCTCAAAAGGTTTTCAAGTTTGTTTTGCACTCTTTATGTTACTGGATATAATCTAGATCGGTAGCAATCAGATTTTATAGTTCAACGAACTCGTCATATTTTGTAAAAAATTGACTTATTTCAGGATGGAGGGAACCTTTTTCAAATAAAACTAGTCTGTTATTTTCCAAAAAATGATTAAATTTTCTATAAAATTCTCAAAAGGTTTTCAAGTTTGTTTTGCACTCTTTATGTTACTGGATATAATCTAGATCGGTAGCAATCAGATTTTATAGTTCAACGAACTCGTCATATTTTGTAAAAAATTGACTTATTTCAGGATGGAGGGAACCTTTTTCAAATAAAACTAGTCTGTTATTTTCCAAGAAAAAATAATAGTAAATTATAAGAGCTACAATTTACTATTATTTTTTTCATGATCTCAGTTTACTTTTACTAAATTATGTCATATTTCTCTTTTATGCATACAGTTCATCTTATATATTACTTATTTCTGAAATTTTAATATCATAATATGATCATTAATTAAACCTACTACTATGTATAACAGTGTCATGTAAATCAGAATGATCGGATATTTCCAAAGCATCCTAATGATTGATTAAAACTAATCCTCCGTATAAATTATTGATGTAAGATATATAATAAAATACCTGGAAGAATCATTTCACAAACCTAATGATTCAATATTTCTAGTCACATTTTAAAGAAATTTTTTGGCGAAATCAATCTTTCAATTATTTCGTGAAATTAATGCTTCGAAAAAATTTAAAATCGAAACCCTTTTATTACTTCATTCCTTCAAACTTATGTATTTATCCTCTCTTATTAGACGGTTGAATGCCTCTCTTCATCTCTCTTAATCACCAAATACCAAATAAGGCCGCTATTTTTCAACGCCACTCTATACACTGGATTATGACTATTGCTTTAGAAAAGAGATACTGCCAGTAGGTTTTTCAGAAGTAACTGGTTCTTTGATGATTATTTCAACTCCGAAACCTCATACCATTTTTTAAACTTCCCGCTAAGGTGAATTTTCACAGATCCCTCATTCAAGCTCCTGACCAATCCAGTGGAATTCCTAAATCCAAATCCAAATGGAAAATTCTCAGAAAACTCTTTGGAAAGCTAAACTCCTATTTCACTGGTCCTATACTTCACTATTCCATTATTCTCGAAACTACTTTTAATTCTGACCATTTATATTTCACTTATGTTTCTCCCTCACACTTTTTTCTCCTCTGTTCTGAGAGCTCGAACAAGCAAGGACGATTCCAATATTCGGATGAAAATTCCTTCCTGCCGTTTCTTTTACCGAAATTTTTGTGGAAATTAGTTGTGTTTTTTTCGGTCTTAGCGGTATACGTACTTGCTTATTTATAAAAGTTACTTCATAGAGGCCAGTTTCAAGCTTCTACATGAGTTTAAGAAAATTTAAGGTGCTTGTAAATATTAAAACATTCTACAATAAATTGACAGTGTAATGTTATGTATATTATAATTAATTTATTTTTAAATTATTATTAAAAACAAGTCAAAACTATTGTTGAAAAAATAATTAAATTTTATTTTTGGTTTTGTAAAAAAAATTAATAAAAACCATGAAAAGGGAGAAAAATTAAAACATTGAGCACAGTTGTTACAGTGACATTAAGAACAAGACGATTAGAAGAGGGATGAGGGAGCAGCATAAAGGACCAAAATAAACAGAGACACCCGGACAATCTAGTTTGCGCCAACTTTGTTCATTTCCTCCTTAGCCTCCTCTATCTCTGCCAATTACATTATTAAACCATGGCCTTCCTTGTTCCTCGGGATTCTTCTTACCAAAATAATACTGCAGCCTTCCGTGTCATCCTATTCAGAGTTGTTAACACTGATTTAGTTTTTGTTTCAGGTTTCCCTAATTATTAATATTAAATATTAGTTAACAGTAATAATATCAATAAACTGAAATAAAATATAAATTAATTAGGTTATTAATAATATCGAAGATATTCAGTTTTGTAAAATACTTTTCACCAATGGAACATTTATACAGTTCTCAAAATAAAACTATTTAAAACAATTATTTTAGTTTTTATTGCTGACACGGGCGGTTTCTGGATAATGGTAAGCTGGTTTAGCACGTTTAGGCGTAGGGAGGTCCTCCAGGTTGGGGGGAACACTTACATTAACGTCCATACATTTACACTTAAACAGCACACTACAACACCCTACATTTCAGACAAAGGTCATCCCCAGTACACACCTTCGGGCCACCTCCCCTATGTAGCCGCCCCGGTGGGGGAGTAAGTCAGGATGCTCTGAGGAGGCAGCCTCTCCACCTGAATCGGGAGCAGTGGGTTGATAACCCACTCCCTTTAAATAAATAT
Organism: Rhaphigaster nebulosa; assembly: GCA_948150685.1. NCBI lineage: Eukaryota > Metazoa > Arthropoda > Insecta > Hemiptera > Pentatomidae > Rhaphigaster > Rhaphigaster nebulosa. The sequence continues at coordinate 91,447,693 of OX411306.1, read as the reverse complement.
ATCATGAAAACTCAAGGAGAAATAGCCGGATTGTATTCAAGGAAACGACTCAGGATTCGGCTAAAGGATATCACACTAGGACAATGGAATGTTTTAACTCTCTACCGACTGGGGGCGCTTCGGTGCCTTCTACAACAGCTTGACATTAGAAAAATAGACATCGCTGCTATCCAAGAAATAAGATGGTTAGGTAATGGTGCACTTGAAAAGAGAAACCAAACAATATATTATAGTTGCCATCCAAAACAACATGTGTTTGGAACTGGTTTCGTTGTAAAAGGAAGAATGAGGCAACTTGCCATTGACTTTATACCGATCAACCACCGAATCTCTGTACTGAGAGTCAGAGGGAAATTCTATAATTACAGCCTCATCAGCTGCCATGCCCCAACTGAAGTCTCACAGGACGAGGAGAAAGAAGAATTTTATGATAGGCTTGACAAAGCGTGACAAAAGTGACATTTAAATAACTCTTGGCGATTTTAATGCAAAAATTGGGAAGGAAGGTATCTTCAAGAAATTGGGAAGGAAGGTATCTTCAAGCCAATCATTGGCAAATATAGCCTCCACAATGAGACTAATGAGAACGGAAGAAGACTAAGCAACTATGCAGCCTTCAAGGACTTGATGATCGGAAGCACATTCTTCCCCGGTAAGGATATCCACAAAGGAACATAGAGGTCGCCGGATGGGGCAACCATCAACCAGATTGACCATGTTCTCATCAGCTGCCGACACAAGTCAAACTTGTTAAGCTCACGTACTTACAGAGGAGCGAATGTTGACAGCGATCATTATCTATTGGTCACAAAAATACGAGCCAGAATTGCAGACGCAAGGAAGGAGCTATGATTTCAAAAAAATAGTGCACCGCTAAGCTCAAAGACCTAGAAACCTGCACAAGATACCAGTCGCAACTTGACAGAACTCTTCAGGGAACCGAAGATCAGTTACAAGATACTGTACAGAGCTGTTGGGAGTATTGCGCTAGTGCAATTAAGGAGTCAGCTGAAGTCATTCTAGGATTGGAAACACGCCCGAAAAAATATTCGTGGTTTGACAATGAATGTGCAATTGTAGCCGAGAGGAAAAATCTAGCTTATCAGAATATGGTCCAAAAGAAATACACAAGAACAGCGACCGAAGAATATCGTGACAAAAGGAGAGAATAGAAGAGAGAGCACGGGCGGAAGAAAAGAGTTTGGGAAAGACAGCGACTCTAAGAACTTGAAGAATTCAGAAGTCTGAATGATATAAGGAGATTCTATAGGCGGGTGAACAATAGTAGAGCCCCATTCAAGCCCAGAGTTAAATTATGCAGGAGTGAAGACGGAACCCTTCTTGCTGGAACTAATGATATTTTGGAAAGATGGGCGCAGCATTATAGCCATGAATTGAACCAGGGAGCTGTATGATGAGATGGTCCAAGCAGAAGAGGATACCTCTATCTCCTCGGATGGGGACGTCATTGATCCTCCAGAACTCGAGGACATCGTAGAGGCTATTGAAAAATGAAAAATAATCTCCGGGAGAAGATGAAACACCTGCAGAACTTCTGAAGAAGGGAAGTGAACTTCTGCATAAAGAGCTATATGACTTAATTCTTTCCATATGGATCGAAGAAAGGATTCCCGAAGAATGGAAGAGGGGAGTCATATGCCCTTTGCATAAGAAGGGTGATATTCTTGATTGCCGTATTTATAGAGGCATTATGCTCCTTCAGTGTGCTTATAAAGTTTTGTCCAACATACTGTTTGTCAAGCTCCTTCCATTCGCTGACCGAGAAATCGGAAACTAACAAGCTGGTTTTAGGAAAGGCAAATCGACCACTGACCAGATCTTCAGCCTCAGAACTATTTTGGAAAAAGCAAATGAATATAGAATGACGACAAATCATCTATTCATTGACTTTAAGTCAGCCTATGATAGCATAAAGAGACCCAAACTTTATGCTGCTCTTCAAGAACTTGGGATCCCACCCAAGATCATCAGGCTTATAAAGATGACAATGGATGGTGTTAAATGCTCCGTATAAATTCAAACAGAGCTTTCCAGGGAGTTCTCCTCGAATAAAGGGCTCAGACAAGGGGACGCTTTGGCATGCCTGCTATTTAATCTCGCTCTTGTGAAGGTAGTTAGAGATTCTGGCATCCAAACCAGTGGTACGATAAAAAGCAAATTAGTCCAATTACTGGCATATGAGGATAACATCGATATCGTCGCAAGGTTTCTCAGCGCACTGGAAAAAGCATTCTTAGACCTTATGCGGGCTGCTCAAGAGATGGGGCTTGCAATAAACGAAGATAAGACGAAGTACATGCGTACTGGTGGCTCTCATGCAGCTCATTCCGCTGGAGAAGTTGTGGAGTTTGGACGGTTTAAGTTCCAGAAGGTAGAACAGTTCACTTATCTTGGTTCTATAACTTGGTCAGCTCCGATAACAATATTTCCCTGGAGGTGGGGAGGAGAATACGTAATGCTAACAAGAGTTATTTCGGACAACGGAAACACCTCAACAGCCAGTATATAACAAGGAAGACGAAACTAATGCTCTACAAGACTCTGATTCGTTCAGTTTTGATGTACGCCTCGGAGACGTGGACTCTAACGAAGGCAAGAGGGAATGTCAAAATTCCATTTTGACATCAATTAAATTAAGTGTTGTAGATTCCAAAAAGTACGAAACGATAAAGAAAGCGTTTGCAACTTACTTGGGTTGCAAGAGAAACATCATCTACGACCGGACAAAATTTTTAAAAAAGGTGTCAAGAACCTGGAGAACTGATTGATTCATTTATCAACGATATGCGTAAACTGGCAGAGCCCTGTAAGTTGGGTAAATTGAAGGAAGAGATTTAATTGTAATTGGTGTGCTGACTAAGCTCTCTCCGAAAAATTACAGGTGGACGAAAATTTAGATCTTAATAAATCAATTTTAAAAGCACGTCAGGCTGCAGCTATAAAAAAACAGCAAGTTATTATCAGACCTAATTTAGATAGCTCGTTGGAAACCGATTTGGTAGAAACAAAGCCTACGTTCTCTCAAAGAAAACAGCTTTTTCCTAAGAATGACAAAACTACTTCAAATATTACTAAATGTTTCAGGTGTGGATTATTTTCTGGTCGCTCTTCATGTCCAGCGAACAATGCCGACTGTTTCCAGTGTTGGAAACGCGGCCATTTTAGCAGATGCTGTAAGCGAAAACGTAAACCACAGAAAGTTCAAGAGGTTTTTGAAGAAAAAGGTGGTAGAGAAAAAGGATTTATACTATTTAAGTGAACTTACAATCAGTAAAATAACCAAACAATTTTCTTGGGAACTCAATTGCTACTTCCAGAAAACCCAACTACATTTAAGTTATGCCCTGCATAACTATACACACACATATATATATATATATATATATATATATATATATATATATATATATATATATATATATATTTAATATGAGTTTTAAAATGACGTTATAATTAACAGACTTTTGAAGACTTGCAAGATCCGGAATAAAAATAGATTTATATGGTTTCCAGCCTGCCGTCAACGAAATAAATCTTCATAGCTTATAGCCATCTTTCACCACCACTTGGAGATGTCAGAAATTAATAAATCAACTAATCACTACATAATAGAGAACAAAACATTACAGAAGAGTTTTAAATGAGGTTGGGGATACGCAGTAAAAAAGAGGAGCTAGCAGGGAGCCATGTTTGACCCAGTTAGTTGGTAATGAATCTAACCGGCGTGCCCTATCTCCGCTCCCATCTTATTTGTCTAGGGCTCTCATTACCATCCTCTGCGCTGTCTTTTTACACCACCCGCCCTCCTTGTTGACTCCCGGCCTCTATCTTATTTAATAATTCAAATTAAACTTAATTTAAGGATGTAATTACTCTCTTTAGTTCAAATTTCATTTGGCAAGCGTCGTTTAAGAATAAATTGGTAAGAAATTGGAATTGAAAAAATCTTTTTTATTCCACAGAATATAATAGCAATTTCACAGAATGAGTTTTCTACTTCTGCCGTACGCCGTCCTTGGCTTTTTTGACGCCGACCGATATTTTTGAGATTTGGTGACAAAGTCACCGGTCACCTCAGCATGATCCTCGGAACTCGACATTAAAATCTCTCGATTCGTTTCAAAATGGCGGCCGATTGGAGAGTTCATAAGCCTATAACTTGGTCATTTATAATGATAGAGGGAAAATGTAAAGTATTTTGTAATCAGCGTACCTAGGCATTAAAAAAAGAAATATATATATATATATATATATATATATATATATATATATATATATATGTATATATATATATATATATATATGGCAGACATAATATCCGAAATAAGACTAACTTTATTCAGGTTTTAATTCTCCTTATATACATTCTGGCTGTTGTTTACAGCCATATATGGTACTAAGGCTAATACTTCTGCATTCCCGGCCTTAAATCCCCCCCTGCCAGTTTACGAAGATTTCGTAAACTTTACAAATCCATAGGAACGAAGAACAATGGTCGGTCGTTAATATCTCACATTTCAGACTTACTTCCTAAACTATGACTATATTCATACTTCACTGTTCTCTGTAATCGCCTCACTCATATCTTAAAACTGTGTACATAGATAGTGAATGCAAAAACAAAAACAAAATAAAAAAAAATATACTATACAAAACAGAAAATATCCCTGATAAAACTAAAGAGAAAAATAAAATATATATAGCTCTTCTGAACTCCAAATTCGCTGTTGTACATGTTCCTATGTACAATAGTTCTGTATCATCGCCGTATTCGGCTCCAACGCTTGTTCCACCTGGTACACCTTCAAGTGGTCACTCATAGTGCTGTGTAGCCTTTCGATGTTCCCTCTACTCTTGGCGTATTAAGAAGCCACACTACATCGAGCTTCTTCATTTCCTCCCTAAGTTGAGCATTATCAAACTATCTCTCCCCGTCGGAAGAAATTCGCTCTGGTATCACGTAAAATTTGAACCATGTCTAGAGAGCTCTCCGTACCGCTTCCGCTGATCGTTCTTGGATGTGGTGTGCCATCGCTACTATACTGAAGAGGTCAATGATCGTGACCCACTTGTATCCTCTCCAGGTGAACGTATCCACTTGTAGGTCTTCTAATGGCGCATCGGCAGTCGGCGTCTCCTCCTGTCTTCCTCTTGGGGGATGTCCGTCGTATTTGGCGGTGAGACATACGGAACATCCCCCGATGGTCTCTGTGATGGACTTCTACAAAAGTTTCAGTCACACCGCGGTGATTGGTCTTTCCTTGGTGGTACGCAAGCGTCAGTTCTTTTTGCCGTTCTTCGTCTCTCACGGTCTTACAGAGGGTGAGAGTCCGATATATATACTGATTTGCTCAGACCGCCATAATTTCTTAATCTTTTCCCAGATCATGGCGTTTTCCACGTAGAGATGGTAGGTCACCCCTGGTTTTGACGCGTCCTTCAGAGCTCTGCAAATTTAGTCCTCTCTCGCTCCTGGTTGCGACCAGATGGAGTTAATCTTGCTACGTCCATATCGGGAGTAGATAGATAGATAGATAAAAAGCTTTATTGGAAATAAATTTACATCCAAACAAACAACTAAATTCTTTAACAAGCCTTTGTTGACATGGTATAATACTGTCTGTCAAGTTTCCTATATATATACAATTGTTATACAATAAGAAACAGCCCAAAAACATCCTTTAGTCAATAATTTCTTATTTAAATACATTACATATCAATTTAATAACAAAGAGCATCCAATTTATAATTAATTTATTTTTAATCAATTTATCAATAATTTATCTTTAATACACTTGGTTTTTTATTTATTTTGTGATTTTTATTTATATATAGGAGATGAATATTATGTGTTGTACTGCCGAATCAATAAAATTCTGTAGCCATAAGCTGATATGTGATACTGGTAAAAACTGTTCCAATCCTTACCATTTAATAAGTCTATTAGTTCATGACGACTTAGTAATTGTTTCTTAAAATACTTGGCCCTATATTCTTGTAAAATCCGACAAACAGCCACGTACCGGTATAAATCCTCAATTGCATTTAAATTACAAAGAGTACACAATCTTTGTTCCTCACTCCTCATTACACTATTGTTAAGATGAACCAATTGTCCTCGGAGCCTAAAAATTACCTTAATAAAATTCATTTTATTCCCATCTAGCATGTAATGCCTGTCACCTAAGTCACTGTTTAACTCCTTATAAAGATCATGGATATCCGCCTTAAAATTATTTTTTAATTTATCCAAAATAAGTGAAATTATTTCATTGCTTTCATATTCTAATGGAATATTTATTCTGTTAAAAAGTTCGGAGTTTTCTTTATGCCAAAATATTTTCTTTTTAATTATTTCCTTAGCTAGAATTTTAGGCAGCCTCGTATCTGGCAAAGAAATAATCCTTTGTATATATTGTAAATGTAAATATAAACAATGAAAGAATATTGGATTTAAATAAGATTCCAGATATAAACTGTAGTGTGGTGAATTAACAGAAAGGGAGTTTTTTATAGTTTTATATATTTTTTTATAAAAAATATATTCAGTTTTTCTACTTCTTCAAAACTACGGTATCCCCAAACCTGGCAAGCTTAACAAATTATTGATCGAACGGCAGCACAACAAACATCCACTTTTTTTGATAATGATATTTCATTTTTGTTCAGCAAATAAGTATAGGTTGTATTTACAGCAAATTTTGAGATATTTAACTTATTTAAGAAACGAGTCTTCAATTTGCAAAGGGGGGTCAGACCTATTCCCAGATAATTATAATAATTTACTATTTCCAAATTTTTTTATTCTATTTTCCATTTCTCGTTCTTTCCTAATTTTCCTCCATTGCGAAACACCATAATTTTTGTTTTTTCCAAATTGACTGACAAATTCCACAAGCCACAGCATTCCGCAATCCTATTTATCATCATTTAAAGAACCTTAGGCTCCGGCGCGAGCAAAACGATATCATCTGCGTTCATTAGACAGCGAATATTTACTCCCCCAACTCTTATACCACCACCAATGAAATAAAAAAAATCATTCACAAAGAGTGAAAATAACGCGGGTGATAGAAAACAATCCTGCCTCAACCCTACAGATGTTTTAAAAGCTTCCGTTACGCCGCCACCAGTCCAAACAGAAGATTCAGTACAGTTGTACATAGCCTGAAGGGCCTTAATGAATTTACTGGATATCCCCAACATATACAATTTATAAAAAAGCGAGTTTCTATCCGGTGAATCAAAAGCCGCCTTAAAATCAATGAACAGGCAATAGAACTTATGACGTTTCTTACTGATCTGAATTTTAATAATATTCAACAAATTAAAAATATTGTCAACAGTAGAATATCCCCTTCGAAACTCTGCCTGACATTCGTGCAATATTTTATTTTCTTCTGTCCACTGTTCTAATCTTAATAACAACAAACCAGTAAATAGTTTAGCTATACAGTCCGAAAATGATATTCCCCTGTAATTATTGACAACATTTAAAGCACCCTTTTTAAAGACCCTTTTTATACTTCCATATCGGGAGTATTCCACCTTCATGAGGCCCGAAGTTCTGGTTTTCCAGATTATTTGCCGCCATTTATCGTTTATCAGCTTTTCTATTTCTTCCATCTCCACCGGTCTTTCCTCGGTCTAGCTCGTCTCTCCTGGGGATTTTTTTTCTCACGAGCCCTGTTCTCCTTCTCTTTCGGTTGTCCATTCCGAATTGACGCACGTCCCTCGATGGTCCCCCACCCTCCTCCTCTATGGCATTTATCGTGATGGCTCTGGACAGCCAGTCAGCGACTGCATTCTCTTTACCGGGCTTATAAACCATTTCCATATTGTTGCCAGGGGCTCTTTCCATCGCGTAATCCTCGCTGAGGATTCTTTCAATGTCCCCACCCATTGCAGAGGTCTGTGATCTGTATGTACGCGGAATCGCCGCCCGAGCACGTAGGATGTCAAAAGTGGTCAACGGCACAATTCCTAACAATTCCCGTTCCAGAGCGCTGCATCTATTTTCTGCGTCTGGAAGGTCTCTGCTGACGTATGCTACTGGGCGTTCACCGCCTTCTTCTTCCTGGGATAACACTGCCCCTAACGCGTATTCGTGGTGACATTAAATGTGTTGTTAAAGTCCGGAAATGTCAATACCGGCTCCTCTTGTAACCGCTGCATACATTTACGTATGTTATTTTCCATTAGTGGCGTCACTATTATCTTTGCTCCCTTTTTGAGGGGGACAAGGTATTCCGACATAAAGCACTTGTAGTAATTAAGTGTTCCCAGTAACCTGCGAATTCCTTTTCGTCCCGCGGAACCGCCATTTTCCGAATGGACTCTACTTTGTCAGTGTCAGGTTTTACTCCTCTCGTAATCGTATGGCCTAAAAATTTGATTTGGTCCTACCCCAAGCACTCTTTTTCGCTCGATAGTTTTAGACCATACTAGCGCAGAGGAGCCAGAGCAAGATACTGTGACCACAGTCTGGAGAGGTGCGACAATATCAGTTCACCTCTATCCTCCCAAGATCTCTGGGAGGGCTCTCCCGCTCTCGGCCGTCCCCGTCGATTGAGATGGAGCTGCTAAATCAGCCACATACTGACAGCGGAGCACCTAGAGTGGAGGGTGAGGAGCTCAAGGTGAGCATTTAGCAAAGCATAAATTTAAAAAAAAAGCATATAGGCTGAAGAAAAGGCTGGCCTAAGCTATTCAAAAGTAAGCCGGACGGAAGGCCATCAGGGCGAGGCTTCAAAGCCCATCTCTGACCCGGCTACCCACAGCACCAGCGGACCGATGGTCGTTCCCCTCTGGTTCGGCTGTAGGGGAGCGGACCGGGGAACTCCCTCGAGCCAAATCGGGAAAGAGGGGATGCTAGTACTATAAAGCTTAAATTTCTTCCATACATGTACACCATAATTTGGATCCAACTTATCATTACAAAGATAGACTCTTCTGCTTTGCTAGAGAGAGATGGATTTACCACTCTTATTAGGCGGAGACATTAACGCTCATAATTTTTTGTGCTATTCTTATATTTTCGGCCCGATTTTTATGAAAAAATACAGCAGCTAATACGGTAGGATATACTTATTTTTCAAGATAACGAAGAGCCAAATTCTTTCCATAAATCAAAAAATAAAGTTAATCACTTCCTCGTTATTGAACATTTTGGAAGAGGGAGTGAAGTATGAGGAAATTATTACAGTAATATGTTAAAATTGTTAAAATACTTTAATTTGTTTACAAATGAAAATGAGCATGAAAGCAAAAGCCTATAGCATTTTCCATTCAAAAATAAGACTAGAGGGAAATAACTACTTTAAAACTCACCTCCTTTTTAGAAGTGGGGGAGCGATGCTATGATAGACCACAGCCTTGTTTCTCCACAAGTTCCTCTACGAAGCCGAAGCAAGCTGAGACTAAGCATCTAGCTTTTTTTTTTTTTTTTTGGATCTCTTGTGCTGCATCGGATGCATTTTAAGAGGGGTATGAGGATAGGAGAAATTTTTGGGAATGATCGAAATTAGGAATCATTATCTAGTGACGGGGCTCACTAGTTGTTGTTCTGTTAATTTGCTCAGTCTATTCTGAGGCTCTGTACATGTTTTTGCCAGCGCTGTGGCCGTCCTACTGGTGTTAATGTCTGGAATAGAGGGTTTGTACAGTATTTGAGGCTATCAAAGAATTTAATATGCCTCCTTGAGATGAAATCGGTCACTGTGGGGAGCTCGAGTGTTGTATGTAGTAAGTCTGTTTTTGCTCTCTGGAGTGAAGTATGTCTTACTATACGCCTTAGCACGCCATTCTGAAACTGTTGGAGCCTCTTTGTCGTTCCGGGCGATATGTTTGTTAGCATCGGTGCTCCATAAAGGAGAGCCGGTCTTATAACGCCTTTATAGATCATTAATTTGAGGCGGAGAGATAAATTTGGCGATGTTAGCAGGTGGTTCAGTCTATAAGACTTGTTCCTTACCGACCTGATTTTTTTATAGCAGTGGCGAGATAGTGTCAGGTGTCTGTCGAGGGTGACACCCAAGTACACTATACTGCTTGCTGGTCTGTTCTCGCTACCCGCTACCTTATAGACCTTAGGTAGAGGTCGCTTATTCGTCTGAAAAGAGAAAATAACACAGTCGGTTTTTGTGGGATTAAATGTGATATTTAGTCTTTCCAGCTTCGTTGTTATTTCCTCACAGACATTCTCCGCCTGCCGTAGAGCTCTCTCTGCATTCATTAAGCTACTGTAGATAGCGATGTCATCGGCGTAAGCCGCTACAGTAGCTCTTTTATACTTTGCTCCAACAGTTTCAGCTGTGTACACTGAGAACAGTACTGGTGATAGCACGGAGCCTTGGGGTACTCCACATGTGAGTGCTGTCTTCAGATACTGCTTCACCGACTCGTACCTTTATTGATCGTTGAAGAAGAAACGACCGCAAGAGAGTATAAAGCTGTTCCGGAAACTCGTTCTCCATCAGTGTCTTACATAGAAGGCCATGGGACACTGAGTCGAACGCCTCCGTGCAGTCTATGGAGATCATTGCGGTAACCTCATTCTTGATAGTGTTCTGACTTACTTCCGCCTGTAGCTTCGCCAGATGGTGATCCGGGCAGAGTCCGGCCTGAAAGTCGGTCTGCTCCGGTGGGATAAGGGCTATCTCCGAGCAGTAGGTTTTGAGATAATTAAGAATAATTTTCTCAAAAACCTTGCCCATGTGCGGAAGCAAGCTGATTGGTCTATAGTCGGCTGGCTGGAATCCGTTCTTCGCGGGTGTCAATAGCGGAAAGAGAATGGCTCGATTCCATGCCTCAGGGAAGTATCTCAGTCTGAGGCAGGAGTTGTAGAGGTTTGTCAGGTGAGCTATACCTCTTCTGGGTAGTTGTTTTAATAATATAGTCTGTATCCCGTCGTGGACTGAGGCTTTATTCCCCCTCGAACGACGGAGAATGGCCTTTAGCTGCTTCGGGGAGACAAACATATAATTGTCGCCAATTTCTTCTACCGGTATCTCTGCCGTGGGCAGAGTCCGTCTGGATATTATCCCACCATAGTGATCCGCAAACTTAGTAGCCTGCTCCTCTGCTGTTAATAGTTTATCACCGTCATGAAGTATCGTAGAGCTTCTCTTCCTGGTGCACGTCTTCAGTAACTTCCAGAATTTTCTGTGGTCGCCGGATAGCCTCATCGGCGGCTCTTCTGATAGTCACTGTGAAGAACTCCAGGTAGGTGTTTACTTCACTCGTCGTACGGAGGGCAGGGACTGTAGACAGTTCGTGGTAGACCTGTGCTTTGTAGGCCTCCCAGTCTGCCTCTTCATATTTATACTTCGTCGGTGAAGGAGCTGGTATTTCTCCATCTATCAGGTAAAGCACAGGTCTATGGTCTGATGATATGCTGTCCAGCGCAACGCAGTCGATAAAACGGTGTGGCTGTCTTGTGAGCAGGAAATCAATTGTAGATTTGCCGTTGTTCGCCCTATGCCTGAAAGTGTGGGTGTTCGGATGGACTACAGTGTAGGGCGTCTTCAGAATTATTCTTCCCGCTGTGTTGCTTGAATTATTATTCCAAACGGTGTGCTTAGTGTTTAGGTCACCCACTACCCAATGGTTTGTTCTCTTTGCACACTCGTTTAGAAGTCGGGAGAACTCCTCCGGGGAAGACCTAGGTCTCCTGTACAGCCCTGTGATGATTGTGGGCTTATCCAAGAGGACCTGAATCGTTTTATGATGTATTTTTGGGTCTCTGATAGCCACTGGTGAGGGAAGTTACCTCCACCTGGTTCCATGGCGGATGGCTATCAGGACTCTCCCCGCTTGGTCTATCGGTTGGTCTCCTGTCAGATCGTAGCCTTGCAAGCGTATGCGCTGGAAGTTTGCCCTGGTGTCTGTGAGGATCACTACGGTGGGTTGGGTCTGTGCTATCAAGGCGTATAGTTCTGTAATTTTAGACATTAGTCCGTCAGTATTGAAATTTCATGATATTTTCATTTCCACCCACGGTGGAATAACATCATGCCGAGTTCTGTCAGCGTAGGATTGGTTTTCGGTCCGTCGGGGTGGGGGTTGAGCCTGGTCCCTCATTGGTCCGCCTGTCCGTCCTTGTTCGGGCTGGGTCTGCCGTGGTGGGGGGTGAGCCTGGTCGTTCATTGGTGGCAGTGCTGGTGTAGGGGCAGGCTTAGTCCTTAAACCTACCCTTTCCTTAACTTTGGCTAGTCGGTCCATAAGGGCCTTCCGGGCCTGACAGCCGGTAAAGGAAGCCACATGTGACTCGCCACAATTTGCACACTTGACCGGAGCGGTTGCTCTCGGGCATTCTGAGATGAGATGGGGGCCAGCACATCGGACACAAACCGCTGTTCTACCACAGTGGTTCTTAGTGTGCCCAAATTGTTGACATCTGTGGCATTGAACAATGCCCCTTCTTCCGACATAGGGTTTCACGCTAAACCTGATGCGGTTGATGGAATAAAGCTTCTCCACATCCTCTAGCTTCACCTCCGCTGTTGTTGTGACCAGGATGAGGGGTAGATCGGTCTTTCTCCCGTCCTTATCACTTTTCCTCATTCTTCTGACATCTAGGATGCCTTGAAGCCGTTGACCTAGATCCTGCTTAATGTTCTCTATTTTATGATCTATGTCAAGATCATAAATGACAAATTTCCTTGTCTTCGGTCCGTTCGACGAAGAGTATGTATGGAACGGGCTATTTTTAACTCTGAGGAACTCGGTTATTCCCGTATGCAGTTCCATCGATGACGGAAAAATACGGATTCCGTCCCTCGTTTTCTGGAGTTCAAAATCTTTGAACCCCGCAGCCTGCAGGTCTTCCACCGCCTTCACGGTGCTGGTGACTCCGCTGACCACTATCGGGGGAGGTTTCCGACGCACTTTTGTAGCACTATCGACACTATTACCGGCACTGTTGCTTAGGATAGAAAAAGTATTTTCTGTACTTACAGAAAAATGGGCTGGCAGGTTGACTGCACCGCATGTCTTCTTGGCACGAATCCATTCACCGTCATCCGTCCTCGTCTTCATCGCCTCTTCTGACTTTTTGGTCTTCCGTGGTACAGCGACCTGGCTGGTACTGCTGCTGCGCTCGATGTGGTTGCTACCTCCATCTCTGCAGTGGTGCACTTCACGAGAATGAGTGGGGAGGGGCCTTACCAGAGTAACGCTACCCTTACCCAATAGGGCAGCTGTCAAGGTACTATCCACGGGATACGTGTGGACCGTGACAGCTTGAGGGCGCTATCTAAGTAAGTAAGAAAGTTTAAGTGGCAATAACTAACGGTGTACAGGAAGATCCTGAGATGCTCACTGTTCAACGGCTGCAGCTAGACTCTCAAGCATCTGGCTGGCGGTCTAGAGCAATTTAAAGGACTCCTAACTACCGTCCCTTCTCATCCCCTGTCATTGGTCCATGTTTCCCTCCAAGCTACACCTCCAAACATTTTCTGTGAGGGAGTTAAGGAAAAACGTCTTGACATACCATTTTTATTTCATTTCTTTATACTGACAACAATAAATAATGAGGCGTATTTTTTTATGAAATCCTGATATAATAGCTAACTAAATCAGTTAGTGAATTGAAACAAAAATTAATTGTTGATCAAATACGAATTTTAAAGTTCCTTACCTAAGGGGCCGGACACGGAGAGGGAGTGAAAAAACGACCTTAGTAAATACGTTATATACTACATGTAAATCAATTTTGGAGGTTAAATATAACCTCCATAGTAGAACAAAAGAAGCTGAACAGTTATGATTTTTTTCTAATGACTGTCATGCACGTTTCAGGTTGAAAAGTGAACGATCGTATCATCTATACATTTTCAGTTAATCGCCCAAATACTTAACACCGCTCCAACTATGGCTGAGGGGTGAATCAATTATGTCCTACCTAAGAATCAAAGAGAACAGACAGTGGCAAGTGTGGGGGAACCTACAGGCCACTCATAAATAGCCAAAGTGGTGGAAAACGAGCTTCAATGTTGCTATCCTCCACTTGACTGAAATCGTATTCTAGATTCTAAAGTGAGCTACTTGTATCCTAGTTTATTTGACTGGGAACAAAGTTGAGTTGTAACTCTAATAAATAACCTATCCTGTTTCAGGAATGGATCTAGGGAAGACTCGACCGGCTTAGCTGGAGCGGGAGTCTACATAAAGGATTTAGGCATTAACTTAAGTGTTCCATTAGGCAAACACTCTACCGTGCTCCAAGTAGAAGTGTTCGCGATATTGTCCGCGATATGCTTCATTAAGATATAGACTCCTTGGATCTGACAAAATCCGACAACAAGAGGCTTCCTCCATTAAATGTACGTCCCTTCAGGACGTCATCAGGAAAAACAGAAGGTTCGATACGGAGGATAAATAGGTTTTCCCTATCCGTTACACGCCCGGGGTAGGCAAAAAGGATCACTAGACCCACTTGCCGGAATTTGTCTCTCCACCTTTATCAGTACCAGCACCAGTGACCCGACTGAGGATGGGACATACGAGGTTCACCTACGAGTACTTGAAGACAAAAGGACTTCAACCTCATTGCGTCACCAATGAAGTACCACTGACTGTCGTTCAGAACATTACCGAGTGTTACGCCTTCGAATTCCATAGAGAACAATATCTCTCAAGAGGAATTACTTCAAAAATAAAAATATGTTAACAACTTAATTCTGTTCTTAAATAAAACCAAACAATTCTTTAAAATGTAGTTATCATGCAAATTTCAAACTTTAAAACTGTAATATAGGGTGAAAAAGACCCAGGTGTTTGAAAAGCCCAAACATTTTAAATAAATAAAACATTTAAGCATTATTGATTTTAATTTGTCAACATTTGTCTTAATTTGATTTTTAGGGACAATTTCATTACATATTAAATTTTAGTTTTGTTTTGATTAATTTCGATATTCTTTTGGGGGTAAAGTTTTATTTTATTTCACAATGAAGTTTTTTATTCAGTATTCAATATTATTTTATTGACTAGAAACAAAGTGGATTTAGTAAATATTATTCTCAAAACAGTTCTTTCTATGAGGACCCTATTTCGATACCACTCTGTTTGTCAAACAAGGTGCTAATTATAGGCCAATCCCAAAAGAAACTTCAACTTCATTTATGCGAAATTAAAGCAGCTTTCCTTCAAGAGTTTTTCTGAAGTTGGGGTATCTGTAGTCCAGAAGAAGAATGAGGAAAACATTCACAAGTGACGTGTGATTTAAAAAATATAATAAAACTCTTCGCTATTGGTTCACCCGAAAACCCCCTTCTTACAATGGATTTAGTTAAGCCAAACTATATAACTAAATGGAAATTTAATCTACTTTACGATGGTACAATTGGAATTTAATTACTCAAAGCAGTTCTTATTCAACAAAAAACACAAAACCTAGATTTCCTGCTTTTCTATGTGGAATTTGACTATGGCTCCTGAAGGTTCTTGGTTTTCATCTGTACATCAAGTAGTCCATTTAAATTCTGCTATCATACCATATTAATTTTAAAATCATGAATAAAATTATTACAAAAGAATTATTAGTGTATTTCATTTCTTTCCTCATTCTTGCAATAAGAATATGCTAACCTAACAAAGAAAACATTCTAAGGGTATCTTAGTGTTCATATATGAATACGTCATGCAAAGAAAAAATCCTACTAACGTCTAATGCTCGTTAAACAAGGAGCTGAGACACTAACACGGCCAAATTACCTTTTTTTAAAATATTGTTGTAGGTAGTGATTCACGTTTAACAAGGAATCAATTTAAAACAAAACGATACAGTGTTTTATTTATATAAAGATAATTTATTGATGTGAAAAAAATTAAATTACTCCTTTTCGATCCATTTTCATCAGAAGTGATCAGTTACATGGAACTGTGCTAACTTTTCTACAAAAAAAAAAAAAAAAATTATTTGGATTACAAAAAACATGAGATGTTTCTAGATATTAGAACATACCTTGTAAGATAGCAGCACATGAGATTTTCTTCACAACACCGGAATTTCAACGTACAACACGTCGACGGAGTGCAGCGTCTCATACCCATGGGAAGAACTTAAAAAACAAAACATATTTCACTAAAATATCAAGAAAAGTCGATGGAATAAGTCCACGCAGTAAGCCACTTTCGAATCTATTGCATCTTTTTCTGAAGTAAATATACTGAAAAATAATATATGTTAGAACATTGCACGATCGTTTTCCTTTCAGGCAAGAACGGTATTTGGTTTTTATCTGAAAAGAATATAGGATCTGAATTGGATTAGATGAGCGACACGGGATATGTTGAGATCTTTAAATAAAATGCAAATTGTGATATTGTAAAATGATTGAGGATTTTGAAATCGAAGAGGCGGATTATGAGTAGATGCCAAATTTAACGTCAATCTATGATATGAAGATAAAATCCTACGAGACTACAGCATTTTCTGAACGAAGTACTGAGAAGTATAGTAAGACATACTCTACTACATAAAGGGAGGTCATTGCCTACAAACCTTTTTGAGAATGCTATTTTAGGATCTGAATGGGATGATAGCGGTATGAACAGCAAATGTGATCAGGAAGGTATCGGAGTTTATAGGAAACAAAACATGTAAATTCGTCTCTGTGATTTCGGACATTATTCCCATTCCAAATGAGAATGGATAAAGGTTTAATTAATGCCATTTATGGATTTTTTTGGGAAGAGATGAGATTGGACTTGATTGACTTGGATACGATTTGTAAGAAGGGATATGAGGGGAATAACAAGGGATCTGAACTCGGTTAGGAAAGATGTCATTAGGCTAGTTAAATCAGTACCATAAGGAGAAGGAGGGATATATTGGATCTGTTGTTGGGTGTTGTGGCTAGGTTGGATCATTGATAGAGTAGGAGGTTGTGTGTGATGTTTAGGGTATGTTCTCAACTGAAGTTGAGATTGGGTATGTGTATGTTGTTGCGCGGTGGCCACGAGTTGAAGTTGTCGTTTTCTTATACCAAGCATGTCTGAAAAGGAGACAGAATTATCCACAATTTATGATGGTCAAATTCTCCAAGAGATTCTTAATTCTTCATAATGGCTGCGGTTAGGATAAAAAAGGTGTTTCAAATGTTTATAAGTCTCGCATCCTTTATATTTTGCAGTGTAGTCTATGATTCGTAGGACATATACTGTAGAAGATGCACTTGACTTACTGTAATCATCAGTCCTGTGCTGCTTGCCACATTTCACATATCGCAAAGTTGGCAAGATGATATAGCGTTTCCGTATTCTTGACAGTTTAGGCACTGGACAATAGCTCCTTTAAGGTAGGGTTTTTCAATCTTGACGTTTGTATAATATTTACTAGTTATATCGTAGACTTACTCTACTCAATGGGACTGGTATTTTATTACTTGCAGTTATAATGTTGTTTTTATTATTGTCCTTCAAGACATTGGATATCTGACGTCTATTAAGACCCAGGACCGTCAGTTCTTCTTCAAGAACGTCAGCTGGTGTTCTTGGAGGAAGATATAGAAGGACTACTCTTATAGCCCTATCCACTTCAAATGATAAATATTGAAGTCCGCCTTAGTTAGTTGTTATTCCATTAGTTAAATGTTTAACAATGAGGCATTAAGTTTCTGGAGTATCATATAGAATGCTTAAGTAATTTGTACTGCTTAGGCCCCTATATTTTCCAGTACCCACTGTTTTGTTTAGTTGTGAACATAAAAGTTTTAATTTTTTTATATTTCTAATAAATATAGGTGTGGTCCTCGGAGGTTCGGATCTACTTTCATTGACTCTGCGTCATTGATTGACAGGGATTCGGCATGAAAAATGGGATTCATCTACCATTCCCTGAGAGGTTTCCAGGCTATGGCTGAGATTCTTCGATAGAATTAACTGGGGTTGATATTGGTTTTGTTCCCTTAGAGCTTCGTGGCTCTTGCTTGACAGACGAGCTGTTTGGAACTGAACCACGTGACCTTGTACGTTTCTCTGGATCAAAGAAAAAATAAATAAAAAGAATAAATAATATATATAGTTCCGATACATATTTTTATTATTTTTTTATATGATAAACAGCGAACCTCAATACGGAAGCGAGAGCTATGCGGGAGACAGTTAGGGCATGAGGTGGTAGGTAGCCACCAGCTGATACCGCTTCTTACCAGGCAGCCACTATCTCAGACTTAGGTAATCACTAAACAGTCTAATCACTGCAGTATAAATAATAATGTTACTCATAAGATTACTGTTTCTGTTCTTACAGCTGCAAATTCACAGCTGTTTGTGATAACTTTTCACTGTGATCACCGACAAAAAAAAAAAAAAAACGGAGAGTCGATGTAAATTCAATATTAAAAGCTTCAATAATACAACTCTTCCCAAGCGCAGAACTGGATCGACACTAAAAATATAAATTTGCGACCTCGGCAGACGACCAGAAGTTTATTTTATTCAAGAAAACCCTTAATTTTTTCGTAAATTTTCATTCAATGCTCAATATTCTGGAAACTAACTACCTAGCGAAAAACATGAATACCTTTTCTAAAAATGAGTTAATTTTGGTAAAATTTAAGTGCTAATAGAGCTCTGTAAGTTCAGTAGGATTCGAGATAATAACTTAAAATAACTGATGTGTAAACCCCATGACTTCCTTGTGCGCATATTAAACGATAAATCGGTGGTCAAAAAGTGACCTGATTTAATTACTAGTTTCCGAAGGTAGATGTATCCCAAATACGATACTCGGCGTCGCGGCGCCCATTGACACATACAGACAAACACACATAAGCTCCTGTTTCTGGAGTTGGTAACAAGATCCTAAGAGATTTCTTCGTTTTCCTTGACAACATTAGAATTGTCAATGTCACTTGATAAAGCATTGGAAATCGACGTATTCAAAATTGTTTAATTAGAGTGGAAAAAAAATAGCGTTTATAACCTTTATCACCAAATCATATGATCTCTATATTAAAGGTCAATAAACCTTTTGATGTAAGTTTATTATGGCCTTCAGGTAAAGTAACCCTTTCGGCTCTTCAATTTCAACCAAAATCTATTTTATTGTTTATATTGATATAAAAGTCTAATTTATCAAATTTGAGATTATATTTAATTTATATATATTTATATTATATTATATTATTTTATTATATTATTTATATTACATTGTATTATATTTGATTTAATTATATTTTAATATAATTTTTGATGAAGGTCTAATACGACCTTCAAGTAAAGTACCACTTCCGGTGTCATATAAATGTTGTTTACATTTATATCTAGCAATATACCAAATTTGAAAAGTTTTTCATTATATTTTAATATGATTTTTGATAAAAACCAATAATGATCTTCAAGTAAAGTACTACTTCCAATAATTATGCAGTGACCGAAAAGGGAAGTCCACAACTAGATTGTACAATAATTCTAAATACAAAATTTAAATTTCTACCGCAAACCGTCTTTGAGTTATACGAGATACGTACAAACGAACGACGCCTACGTACCTACAGACGCCACGACGAAACTTGTCAAAATGGATTCAGGGATGGTCAAAATAGATATTTCCGTTGAAATCTGAAAACCGAAAATTTTCGCGATTACAATACTTCCTTTACTGCGTACAAGGAAGTAAAAAGAGCATATTTTATCGAAAAACGAGAAATCACCATTTTATGGCCACTAATAATTAACGACGACGGGTCGGACGGTGACTTTGAAGTGACTTTGAAGCGGCTCACCGGACAAAATGCTTTTATTGAAAAACGACTACCGCAATATGGCATAATTTAACAATTATTTCTAGAATTTGATTTCTTTTTTCGTTAATTTCTACCTCTGTTTTTATTCCGACATAAAATGTAAAAAAGTATAGTTTTTATCAATCATGTAAATAAATATTAATTATTTTAAATGATTTAATTTTTTTCAAGACGAAATTCGAGAAATTATTATTCTATTCTATTTAGAATTTTGTGACACTGCATTTAGATAATTTACAGTGATGTTACAGTGCATATAAAAATATATATTCTTTTCTTTATTTATTCAAGTTCACGGACCAGGTAAAAAGCACTTGAGAATCCCCGTGTCTGAAGTCATACCCTACCTATTGATAAAAGTTGGTTCTACATTTCCCCTAGAATAAGTCAGATCTTCAATTCATTTAATCCAAAAATTAAAAAAAAACAAGAAATATGTATACTTTAGAGGCAATTCATATTATAAACAAAAATTAAATAGACTGTGAACTATGAAACGAGGACTATTCAGTCACGCAGATATGATAAACAAGTTAAGGTAAGAACAATTATAATATCATAAATTTTATTTCATAGAATTTCTAATATTATTGCTATTATTTACTTTACAGTCAGATAATAGTAAACAAATAAAGTGAAATAATTCACATTAGAAAGAAACGAATGAAATGAAATGTGATGGAGTAGATTTGTTGTTATGATAAACAATTGTAAAGGACATGTTCTAATTCAATTGTGAATGTAAATGAGTTAACTTTTCAAATTGACGGTTTCATAAGTTATAAATCTGAGATAGAAAGGAGTGAAGTCAATTATGTTTTACTGTAAATTAAGCAATTTTGTGAAATTGAAAATATCTGATGTGGGCAACACATGACTTTCTTGTACGCCTATTAAATTATAAATCCGTGGCTCAAAAAGTGATACTGAATTTGGTTACTAGTTTCCGAAGATTGCAGTAAAAACGACACTCGGCATCCATCTAAAGACACACACACACACACTCTTGTCACTGGAGGTCTCATTTCCGTTATTATATGTCGTTTTCCTTTAGTAGGTAACTAGTTTCCAAGATATTTCTTCATGTTCCATGACAACAATAAAACTGTCAATATCACTGGATAAAGCATTAGAAATGGACAGTTTCGACATTTTAAGCGGAAAAACCAACTTAACTAATATCTTATTCTCATAATGAAGACTTGTTGATCTCACAAATGGAGAGGAAAACTAGTATTTTAGACTCAATTTTAACACTTAAAACAAGTAATAAAAATGTTTAATTGGATTGGAAACCATGTCGCGTTAACCTTTATTACCGAAACATATGATTTCTCTTTTAATTTAAATATAATTTTTGATGTAAGCTTATTATGACCTTCAAGTAAAGTACCCTTTTCCACTCACGAATCTTAACCAAAATCTAGTAAATACATTAATATCGATATAAAAGTCCGATTTACCATATGTGAGATGTTTTACATTATATTTTAATATATTTTTTGGCGAAAGTCTAATATGACCTTCAAGTAAAGTACCACATCCGGTTTTCCAATTTAGACCAAAATCTATTATGTTATCTAAATCAATATGTAAGTTAAGAATACTAAATTTGAGAAGTTTTGCATAGTATTTTAATATAATTTTTGATAAAATTCAATTATGACCTTCAAGTAAAGTACCTCTTTCGGTGATCAAGCAGTAGCCAAAAAGAGAGGTTCATAACTAGATTTTACAAAAATCCTAAATACAAAATTTCAACTTTCTACGGCTAACCGTTTTTGAGTTATGCGAAATACGAACGGACTAACGTACGAATGTACGTAGGTACGTACAAACGCCACGAAGAAACTAGTCAAAATGGATTCAGGGATGGTCAAAATGGATATTTCCGTTGAAATCTGAAAACCGAAAATTTTCACGAATACAATACTTTCTTTACTTCGTACAAGGAAGTAAAAATAAAATTTAAGAAATATAATTCCAAAATTGTATATTAAGTAATTTAAATATATTGAGGAACAAATGAAGAATGTCCTGAGGATAGGGAAATAGTGATGAACTTAGGGAAATACCCCTAAACGTTCAAATTGTGATGAGGTAGAGATTGAAAAAAATAAAGAAAATTAAAGGAAGTCTATTTCAATAATAATTATAAGAAGTCAGAGAGATAATTAGGAACGCAGAAAAAAAATACATTTGGGACAGGATCCCAGGTACTTAGAAATATTAAGCAAAAAAAAGATTCAAAGGGTCGAGAATCGTGTTCGAGGGATCCGAATTAACGGAATTCTTGCGATATCTATTAGTAGGTACTACAAGCTCTCCAGAATGACGTAGGACTATTTAAAGCTCCAATTTCAATAGTAATTCACCGTCGTTATCAGAAAAAACAAAACTAATCAGACTAAACAAAACAATTGGCACTGGTAAATATAGATGCCTAATAGGACAAATGACACAAAAATTCTACCTGATACTCCACAGCTTAATCGACTTATTGTTAAACATTTAACTGACACTAAGGCGGACTTCCATTCCCATCAGTCAAAGCAGAATAGGGCTACTAAGACCACTCTGCTTATTAAAAATGATGCAAGACCTATAAGCATTTGAAAGAAAGGTATTATCCTAACCACTGCCCTAATGAAGAAACAAAGACCTCTCGGAGAATTCCACCATCTTGAATATAGTTTTCAGACATGCGTGATAGAAGAAAACGACAGCTTCAACTCGGGGCCATCATGCAACAACATCCATATCCAACCTCAAGCCCTCACACAACCTCAGATACAACAGTTGGATGGTCAATGATTCAACCTAAATCAAACAACAAATACCGAATAATAAAAAATCTGGTCAAGCCTAGCAACAATACCCACCAACAGATCCAACATTCCGAATGAACGTATATGTTTTGTTACAAGACAAAAATATTGATTTAGCTCTTATTACTGAAACTCGGCTGGCAAGTAAACGAATCTTCAAAAAATCACAATTTCAAACTTATAGAACGGATCACCCTGATGGATGAGCTCATGCGCTACTGCAGTCTTAGTCCATCGTTCTAATGACATCACTTGCTCTCCCATCCAGTACATGATTTCCTGCAAACCACAGCCATAGTAACGAAAATTATCTCCTTTCCAGTCAGAATTGCATCAGTATAATGAATTCCTAACCTATCCACATACGATCCAATTCCTTCCTCAATTACTTTGGGCACCATTTCCTCCTAAGCGCAGACTTAAATTCCAAGCATCCTCAGTGGAGGTCCAGAACTACTTATACTCGCGAGCAGCTTTCTGCACTTAGTTCCTAACATCTAAGCTTCATTTCTCCTGATACTCCAACCTATTGTCATACAGATCAAAACCAAAACCCCGACCTCCTTGATTTCTTCATACACGCTGGTGCATTTACCGTCAAATATAAATTAATAATATAGACCTCAAAGTATCCTTAATAACACCTCAAGACCTAGACGATGCTATAAAACCACTTTACTTACTTTACTACTTGTATCCTTACTTACATACTTTGCTACTTGTATCCTTGCTTACATACTTTACTACTTTAATCCAACAAGTAGTTTTTTGGACTGCATCCTCACCTCATCATTTTCGAAATAACCCCTTGGGTTCCTTGGGATCTTGTCCTTTGCTCAAATACCTATTAAACCTTAATCAACTTTTAACGTCGATCCAGAAACCTTTAGCAAAAATCCAGAGATCCCGATAACCGGAAATTATACAACCATTACTCCAAACTAGTTAAAAAGAACTGATCCCCCTTTAGATCACAATTCTATATCTTTTACCCTTCTTCATTATATTATTCCGATAATTCCCTCTGGAAATTCACTCTGTATCCCATCCCCTCCGAGGTGATGGCCACTGGACAGCTTCTGATAGGAAACGGTCAGAAGAATTTGCCAACAATCGTTCCCATACATTTATTTCCATCCCGAACTCAATCCCACCCATACAGCAAAAGTTAATCAATTACGCTCTCCTTACCTCCGAAATATCTCAATTTCTAATAAATATGTTAACATCCCGCTAATCCACAGGGTATGTTCTCCTCACTTCCCAGATCCTCCTCTCCTCCTAGTAATGTGATGTAAAAAATTGAAAAAAAGTAAAATAAAAATTAATAACAAATAATCTACATGAACCATTGCGTAAACTAACATTGGCTTATGGAAAAATCGAATAACATTGGCTTATGGAAAAATCGAATAACATGTAAACTAAAACCAATTAAGAAAAAAAGAAAAATCGAATAACATTGGCTTCTAACTTCTGGGCTAAGGCCAAGAAGTTAGATAAAATTTGAAGTAGAATCGAATTCAGTGTCTAGAGCAGCCCGTAGTTCGTTTCAGCAGTAATTAAATCCAAGAAGAAATATTACCTGGACGGGCTAGCAGAGTTGGAAGTAAGCTCAACGGTTCCAGGAAAGGACCCAGAGGGAGAGGTAAGGGGGGCAACGGCGCCTCCGGACTTTTATCTGAACGTTCTTTTTTGTAGAACTTTTATCTTAATACTTTAATCGTTACAGTAGTAGTAAAACAGTTAAACAGAAACTTTTTGAAAAAGTTCAAGAACTGTATCGTGCACTCTTATTATGAAATAATAAATAATGCGTTTACCCATAAATATTTTAAAAAAATAAAATAATAAAACATTCATATTTCAAAATTTCTAACAAATTGACTTGCGTCTGAAAGCAATATCTTCAATATTTGAGCAGTTTTCTATCAAAAGTTTTGCATATCATCTTCTCAAAAACAAAGATCCTTATGACGAATTTATATTAACCACCTAAAAATTATTCAGTTCATTTGAAATCTTAAATTTTCTCCTGTCAAACAGCTGTTACAAACAAACATTTTCAATACAAATTTTCCCTATCTCCGTGAAATGCCCTCATAATAATTTTTTGTGATAATTTTCCAAAAGTGGAAATACTGACTTTTGATAAAAAAAATTCTTATTTGCGGTTACTAGCAGATAATTATTTCAGTATTATTCACTAGATACCGTGACACTCACATTAAAAAAAAAACTCATTCGGGACTCATCGATACACAAACGAATATTAAAATTAACATAAAACAGTATTCTTTTCGCTCTATCTTATGTAATTAATAATCTATTTCACATTATTGCAAAAATATCTGGCCTTTCGTAATCTATAATTATTAAATAACAGTAATAGTTTAGAACACGGAAAAACATTGGAATGCAAGTTCACAAACTCTAAAGAGGGTAATTAATTAACATCTTCAAGCAAGTATAAACAATTGTTACTCACCCATGATCACATTATACGAACGTATCTTATCTCATCCACTATTCGTCTTCAGTTATAGTTACGTTTTTTCCACCTGTGTAGGAAAAACCTACTTTTGGCCTGTCAGATCGGGAAATACCCCTTTGAGGTGGCCCAAACTCGATAAACGAGTTGTATCATTTATGACGATGATCATGTAATCCCTATTTATTATTGGAAATGGATAAGAATATCAATACACACTTTTTTCTATTACCCAACACAATTATTTTTTAAAAATATTTCAGTTATTAGTCTCCTTAAAATTACATTTAGGCAAGAACTATAGTCCGCCTTATCGCCACATTCAATAACATACTAGCAACAGTTAAAAAAAATATCAGAAAAAAATTTCTCTTCTCGATTACTAAATATTGATACTAACATCCTACGTAGCTGTTTTCATCTTCAATCTGGTACGAATCACTAGCCGTTATGGCAACGAAGAAAACACAGACTAAAAGAAAAAAAAATAGCTTCATGTTCCGCAGGTATAAACTATTTGCCGCAACGAGGATAAGATTCATTTTTATATGTCGTAGTTCCCAGTTTTTGGGATCAACGGAAAAAAATGCGGATTAATAGGACTTATTAATTGATTGACAATACATTGATCTGAATGATATAGGTTATCGGATCTTGGAGATTAGCAACGATGGGCCAATTGTTCACTTCATTACTTTAACTAATCCTCTGAAAGGTATTTTTGTTGTGGTACTGTAAAACGTTATTTAAAAACCCCGTTACAATAACCGTTTTTATATTGCTTATCTTTATACAACTAAAAAAAAAATGTGATTGGTAAAAACACATTCCATATATATATATATATATATATATATATATATATATATATATATATATTCAATAAGAATCTATATATTATTATACAAATATTTCTTGAATATTTACTCATGAAAGTAATTAGACGAAAAATATTTTTTATGGGAGATAAATATTTTAATAATTGGCAAAAGAAAAAAAAAATATTCCAAGAGAATATAATCGATTTTACTAGGACAATAGAGGCACTCTCTCTTCCAGGCGTCTCATTGACACCATCGGAACTCTCACGTACACTGAAAGAGAATATCCACAAGAATGGCCGGACACGTGGGACAGAAGTCTTCCAAGAAAGCTCTAACTTATAAAGAGACTAACAAAACCTTGAAACTCCTCGAGTCGCAGCAACGGTACAGAGAAAGTGATCCTATACATCTCAAAAAACAAATGTAAACCCTCCCCCCTCAGGTTTTACGTTTCTAGTAATGTAGTATCCAAATATCGAGTAAAAATAAATCAAATCCGTCCCCCGGTCGTACGCCCTCCGCTGCTGGACCGAGACTACTGGGCCGATTTTCTTGAGATTCTTCACCGTAGTCTCAGGTCGCCCCAGGATGATCCTCAGAATTCCACATTACCATGCGTCTCTTTGTATCAAAATGATGGCCGATTAGAGAATTTATAAGCCCATAACTCGGCTATATACAAATAATAAGATAGAGGGTATATGTAAAGTGTATTGGAATCAAGGAAGGTAAAAAAAAAATGTAAAAAAAAGAAGAAGCTATTTCTATGGTTTCTTATTTTCAATAATAGACCTTTGTAATCGAGCAGAAAAAAAAAATTGTTTAATCCTTCCCCTCAAAATTTTAGGTTTTATGCTTCAAGTAACGCAGAAGCCAAATATCGAGCAAAAAAATCCGTACGCCGTCCGCTACATTTTTCCAAGACTACTAAACCGATTTTCGTTAGATTCGGCATCAAAGTCTCAGGTCACCCAAAGGTGATCCTCGGAACTCAACATTATAATGGGTTTTTTTTCTTCAAAATGGAGGCCAATTAGAGACCTCTTGTTTTCTGATTCTATCAGATCCTAATAATCTGTATCTTAGCGATGCATATCTATTACATTCGGCTATGTAGTGTAGACCAGTTTCAGGATCCTGCCCACAGGAGTGGCAGGTCTCATCCTCTGCAATTCCACAGATCTTTAAGTGTCGTTTAAGCCTGCAGTGACCTGGAAGTACCCCGATAAGCAGTCAGAGTTCCTTTCTGTTGAGGCCCAGCAGCCACTTGGTTCTAGATGCAGAGGGTTTTTAATTAGTTCCTTAGCCTGTCTGAGGCCCACACACTCCCTCCACTCCTTTCCAGCTATTTTCCATGTCCAATCCTGGACGTTCTTCCGCTGATACCTTTTAGAGTTGCATGCTGAAGGTTCTGGCCCAAAGATAGGGTTCTCAGCGCCTTTTCTTGCAAGCTGGTCGGCTATCTCGTTGCCTTTGATTCCTTTATGTCAAGGAACCCATACTAATTCCAATTTCTTCGAACAAGCGAGTAGATCCAATGCCTGTTTACTCTATTTTACCAGAACGGATGCTACCCTGGAGGATTCCAGGGCTTGGAGAGCCGATTGGCTATCTGAAAAGATGGTAATTCCTGCCCTATCGCAAGCAATAACTTCCGAACATGTGACCGCAGACAATTCCCCAAACACTTCTGCTTTGAACACAATAGAGTTATAGTTCACTTTAGAGTCTAGAGTAAGGTTTCTGTTAAGTGAAGGACAACAGTATTGAAGGATAGGAATCTCCTTGTCCACCACTTTAGCTATTACTCAGTAGTGGCCAGTGGGTTCGCCACACTTGACACTGTCTGTTTTCTTTAATTCTTTGATAAGCCATAACCGCTTCGCCCCTCAGCCATAGGTGAAGCGGTGTTAGGTATAAGAGGACTTCTAAAGCCTTGGCAGGTGTGGTACGAAACGCTCCCGTAATGCTCATACATGCCATCTTTTGAATGCGGCTGAGTGCCCGAAGATGGGAGGCCCTATTCAGGTCTGTCGACCACACTATGCTTCCATATTGAATTCTAGGTCTAATAATCCCTGTGTATATCAAGCGCATGACCATAGGTTTAAAGCCCCAGGTTGTGCCCACAGCGCGTCTGAAGGTTTAATGTTTAAGAAGATTTAAAGTGCATACAGATCATCGTCGTCTGTTATGGGTGGGCAATCTGAAGGAGTCCTCGGCTAGAGTCACACGGTGGAAGGAGATTCTGTCAATACAATACAATCTGGAAGTAGTATATAAACCGGGAAAAGATAATGTCGTAGCTGACTGGTTATCCCGCGCTTTACAGATAAATATGATTGAAACAGAGGTAGGTGAAACGTCAGGGGATCTACAAAGGTTCGAGCGGGAATGGGCACCAGACGGGGAAAGACAACGCGGGGCTGACCGTCAAGGCAATGGGAACCCCTCGGATGATGAGTCAGGGGACGAGAGACCAACAGAGATGGATGAGCTTGACAAAATAATAAACAACAAGACTCGACAGGTCATCTGAAAAAAAAGGAATACGGGGCTTGTAAAAATGGACTTTTCCAAATATGTCACTATTTGGTCTCAACCTGGAGTCAATGAGAAGCAAATCTGCCGAGTGTTAAAAGACGCACTAAGGTAGGCGCGACCCATTACGCGCACGAAGGAGAGACGAGGGAGATACGACTGTGGATGAGGCATGGCGGAACAACTAGCCACAAATAGAGTCTAACTCGAAAGCATGGGCGAATGGTCGCGGAAAAAGTAAGAGAGTAGCGCGGGAGAACGAGGATGTAAAGGATATTATGAGTACTATTAAAATAGGCACTATCATTCACAGAAAATTATGTCGAATCGCGCAAAGGAAGTTCTTAGGTATGAGGGTCTATTCAAAGTGATTACGATTAGGGAGCACCATCTCGTCACTATTTTATCATCTTGTATCATTTACTATGTACAATAAAGAGAGCTCGCAAAGAAAGAGACTAGGTAAACAGTCTTATAAACAAGTTGCCGATTAAATTGCACCTTCCTGGATATCAGTTTTGCGGACCGGGTAAGAAACTAGAAAAGCGCTTAATTGCCGGTGATAGAGGAATA
This sequence comes from Rhaphigaster nebulosa, assembly GCA_948150685.1. Taxonomy (NCBI): domain Eukaryota; kingdom Metazoa; phylum Arthropoda; class Insecta; order Hemiptera; family Pentatomidae; genus Rhaphigaster; species Rhaphigaster nebulosa. Next base: position 91,418,661 of record OX411306.1, on the reverse strand, counting down.
AAACAGCTTGATAGGACTTGTAAAGAACACGATATAGCATACAGCAAAAATAAAGATATGGAGAGTCGTAAACAAGCGGGCAAGATCCTAGCAGATAATGCATAGAAACGAGTTAAAGCTTCAGATTCATCATGGTGAGAAAAGGCCACGGCCAACTTAGTTGCAAATGTCAAGAAAGCTAAAGGAAAAATAGGTTCAGGTTTAAAAAAGAAGGAGAGGAAGATTGGTTCCAATGACTTAGTTAAATCGTCAAAGGTAGAAGATGTATCGTCTATTCTGAACGCATTGAAAGTGGCATATAAAAAGGCTAAACTGCATCTATATGGTAAGCCGAAGCCTTTACCGCTCAGAGTTCCAATTTCTGGTACGGTTGATGGCAGGACTTTCCGCAGTGAGATCTTTGGCAAGAGGAGCTGCAAATGTAGCGAAAGCGATCAATGAAGCTACAAAGGCCAAGCTAAAGTTATATGAGCAAAAGAGGCATAATTTAGATATAGAAGGCCAAAAAGTTGGTAACGGGTTTTATTTGAATCCACATCGGGATGGTTACGGTCTGTTTATAAGCCGTCAAAAAAGACAGAAAAATATGACTATCATAGAAACCATTGACTGATCATGAATTACATTATATCACTAAAGTTTTAAATTTTCAAAATTTTTGCTGAGTTTTTATGATTGATAATCTCCCTAAATGCCCAAAACAATATGAGAAAGCTATCGTAAATTTGCATACAAGTTCAGAACCTGGTTCTCATTGGATTTGCTATACAAAAAATCTGGTGCGGTGCGCTCATCACACAACTTTCCCTTACCGTCCTTTAATAATTATCTTTTTAATATAATTTTTAAGAGTTCACATAAACAATACTTGAAATAAACTCAGCAGCATTCACTTTTTCTCCCACTTAAGTACAATAAAAGAGTTTTTTAAACAATTTTAGTACAACAATTCTGTACACTACCTATATATTTGAACTTTGTCAAGTTGCAAATATATTTTAAAACTTTCTGGTTTAGTTTCCATAGAAACATTTTCTTTCCATTAAATAATTTGAATGTAGAAATTATTAAGTTAATTTCCGCTTTGTTACAGAGCGTATTGTTTACAACAGATTGGCGAATAGGTGGGAGGAGGTTTGGACGCATCCATCTTCTTTCCTATTTTATGCCCATCCATCTATTTTATGCCCCTCATAAAATACACAGTATCTTTTAAATTAAGCTCAAATAAAATATTCTTTGCGTCATAACTTTTTTCCCTGCACTTTTTCGTTGATATACTACATAAGTGAAAAGTTAAACGTCTTGTTAGGTTTTTTCTTGTTAGGTTAAAGTTGAAGACATTAGGCAAGTTTCACCAAAAACGGTGGATGATATAATAACTAATCCCGGTTAGTCCGATGCGCTTTATCTTTGCTAATACTGGTACGATTTTGATGATTCTTTTATTGTTTTTTAGTTAATTTAATTACCTTTCATACAATTCTATACATAATTTACCATAAAATGGATACTTTTTAAGCCAAGCGCAAATAAAATATTCTTTTCATCATAACTTTTTTCCCTGAATTTCCTCGGTGATTTACTACATAAATAAAAAGTTAAAGGCCTTTATGAAGAATAATTTACGCAAATTTCATCAAAATCGTTAGAGCCGTTTTCGAGAAAAATGTAAAAAAGTGTAAAATCCATGATATAATAGCTAATTCCGGTTAGCTAGAACTACTTCAAAATTGACTAATAACGAGTTTGCGTTTTTATTTGATGAAATTAGATTTGAACTGAATGCCATTGAAGTTGATAGAGCGAAAAATCCTGGAATAACTACAACGCTTAAAGCTCATGCGTCGTTTTCATCTAATCAAGTCAAACCGGATGGATAATCCCAGGTTTCGACATAGCTCTTTAAACAGATAAAAACAGTTTTTTTAGCGTATACCTGCCACTTTCTATGTTTTATCTGGATTAAATTGAGATATATATATATATATTTTATCTGATAATATATTAGTCTGTATATAGGGATGCCATTGGGCAATCATTGAGGATGATTATCCTAAAAATCATATTATAAGTCAATATGAATTACTTGTATTTTCCTCTAAATTTTATATCTTTCCAAGCGCCTGACTTCTGATTACCATTATTTAATAATTAACCAAGATAATGTTCGTACTTCTAAGTTTAATAATAATGCTAATAACCATGATGCTAATCCAGTTTATTTCTATCATACTGAATAAAAAATATTTAAATTAATAATGGGCGTGGTTACTAAAAAACAACCTCCTTTAGAGGGAGGAAATTCTAGGATATCAGCGCATAGTTCTGCCACTTGTTCCGGTGTGGAACAATCTATTCGAATCTATTAGTATCCTCTAATTGAATTTTGTCCTTCCCAGGTCTCCGCCGTTTTTTCTGTATGCCAGCCGGGATCACAGGATGACTGGTTTCCTAAAATTGATTACGTCTTTCGGGACGGATCACATCTTGCCTTTGTCACACTGCCCACTTCTCGGTAGGTATTTAAATTAACTTTTCTAATATTTGTGAGTAAAGGTTGTGACATCTGCCGTCGCCTGTCATTTACCTTTCTACATACCTGCTCGTCATCTTTTGTTCGCACCTTCTGCATGTTTTATATAATTTGTGCCTAAGGATAATATTGCCCAAAAATAACACCTATATCAATATATACACTGGATATTCTCCTAGGTATATGTGAGGTATACTATCGACAAATTTTAATTAATCTTAAGCAATAACTTATTTGATAAGATCGAGTAAGGACTAGCACTGCGTAAAGGGTAAGTATGATATATAAATAAAATTAGAAGGATATATAAATAAAGCGGTTTGGAGGATGACTCATGTTCGTGTATCTGATCAAGAACGTTTGATGTTTTTGAAAATATTAGACAAAAAGCAGGTCATTTCTATTCCGTTCATATGATGGGATCTGTACGATTACCTTAATTTACCTGCATCATCGCAAAATTGGACTGTCCTGTATGGGGTGACCTGTGACATTGGTACCGAACTCACCATCGATCTCAAGAATATCGGCCCAGTAGTCTCGGAGAAAAGCCGCGGACGGACTGATTTTTTTTTTTGATCCGATATTTGGATTATACGTATCTTGAAACGTAAAACCTCAAATTTTGAGGGGGGTTACAAAATATCTTTTCTTGGTCGATTAGAAATGTCTATTATTGAAAATAATAAACCAAAAAGGGTATTAATGTTAATACTAAAATCAATTGGCACAGATTTCACAGGTTCAGTTGATCATTCTTAAATTTTTGTTCCTTGTAGGCAGTAAAGGAAATATTGTAATTGCGAAAATTCTCGGTTTTCAGATTTCAACGGCAATCTTCACCGATCACCGATTTATAGTTTGATAAACGTATAAGGAAGCCATGTATTGTCCACTTCAGATATTTTTTGTACAGTTCGACCATCTTGGTTATCAAGTCCAGAGAGTCGTGGATTTTTTCGATGCTTATACACAGCCTTGTAGTATCATTCCTGTTGAAACATGCTGAAGGTGAATTCCTCTTAAGGGTTAATGGAATTTGGTTAAACATTGCAAAAAAATGAAGAACCTGTTATATTTTCTAGATAGAAAATAGAGGGGAGTTTCTACTCCTCTTGGAAATTATATAAAGTACATTTTTATATCTCACCCGGTCTTCTACCTCCACCTTCCTGCACCTGCTTTTCAAATGAGACAGCCTCCTCTGTATCCATATATCTAACCGTTTTCTTGTCGATGACTGCGATGGTAGGTACATAATCACAAATACCTACTCGGACTAGTGATGGGGTAATCAGTCACTAGTTCCAATCGTCGTGGGCCAACCATCACGCAAGGCTTCAACGTTGGCAATGAAAGATTTAACAGATAGGGGGAGAAAGATAAAGATTTCTATTTTGATTTTACTAGTTGATTTATTTCGTTTCATTTTATTTCATATAAAACAATTTGTTTTGTTTTTTAAATGGTCGAGTTGTTTAAGAAAACGTTAAAACCTCTTACACATAAGCAACATCCACAACTGTTTTCCTGTTCTTTTGGTTTATTATTTTCAATAATAGACCTTTGGAATCGACCAAGGAAAAAATGTTTGTAACCCCCTCAAAATTAAAGATTTTACCTTTCAAGATACGTAGAATCCAAATATCGAAAAACAATGAAAAACAACTAATCTATAATAATTGCCGATTAAAGATCGTATATGCCCATAACTTGGCCATTTATAAATATGTTTAAATTTTAAATATGAAGGTGTTTTAGAATCAGTGGAACAAGGCTAAAAAAAAAAAAAAAAAAAAAAAATTAAAACAAAGAATCGATAATAATTGTCGATTAAAGATCGTATATGCCCATAAATGGGTCAATTATAAGCAAAGAGCAAAAAAGTAAGGTGTTTTGGAATCAACATTTCAAGGCGTTATAATAAGAAAAAAAGAAAAAAAAAACGAAAAAGAAAAAAATCTCTATCAGTAAATGCTTTTGAATTATTATTTTCAATAATAAACCTTTGGGATAGACCAAGGAAAAAATGTTTGTAACCCCCTCTCCCTCCCTCAAAATTTGAGGACTTACCTTTCAAGATACGTAGAATCCAAATATCGAATAAAAAAAAAATCCGTCCGTCCGCCATACACCATCCGTGGCTTTTCTCCGAGACTACTAGACTAATTTTCTTGAGATTCGGTACCGATATCACAGGTCAACCCGGGATGATCCTCGGAACTCAACATTGCCATGCGTCTGTTTGTTTCAGAATGGTGGCCGATTAGAGATCTCATAAGCCCATAACTCGGACATTTATCAAGATAGAGAGGAAATATAAGATGTTTTGGAATCAGTGTAACAAGGCATTAAAAAAAAAAAAAAAATGAAAAACAAGAAATCTGTAATAATTGCCGATTAAAGATCGTATATGCCCATAACTTGGCCATTTATAAACATAGAGGAGAAATGTAAGGTGTTTTGGAAGCAGCATTTCAAGACATTAAAATAAGAAAAATGAAATATAAAAAATCTCTATCTGTAAATGCTTTTGGTTTATTATTTTTCATAATAGACCTTTGGAATCGACCAAGGAAAAATAAAAAATATATAATCATTTTCGGTTTGATATTTGTTGTGATCCGTCAAAATGAGATAAATTTCCCTTAAAAAAAAAAAAAAGTTTAAATCGGAGTAGTACTATCTGAGATATAGCGTAATGAACTTTGTAGACTAATTCGGCACTCTCACGGCAATCTTGGGACAAGCTTCGAATTTCTGCTTCATAGGCTACTACTGCTTAATTACTTTGCTGAGCTTGATAGATGTCTTTTATCAAGTATTCTGCACATGTTCCTTTCTCGAAACATTCCAAATACTCATTTGAAGGATAATATATTGGTGTTTGCCAATTATTAACCTATCTTATTAACTGATACTGCCACTGTTATATTTATTGTTATCTTGTTTTTTCTTAGCACTTATGATAGCCTAAAACTTAGGCCGAATGTAGGCAAACATTATGTAAGTTTTTGTTATTGTGCGTTCGTTAATTAATTGACCGCATCTCCAACCAAGATTTTCCTTCGAAAGATAATCTAATTATCTGAACTGTAAGTGATATGGAAAGTTCTGTGAATGGACAGACCAGATATTTTTGAAATATTACTATTTGGAAATAATAAACCATTGTGTAATAATTGGTGGATCTATCCGAAACCTCGGAAATCGCGCCTTTAGCGTGCATCAACTACTTTAATTTTTTTTTTTTAAACGATTCAAGATATCATCACGAAATTTCGCAGGAAGTCCGGGTGTTACGCTTAAATGTAGCAAAAAAGTATCTTATTAACTTATCTCAAATCCCAACAAAATAAAATATTTAATTTTTTTTTAAATTTAGGATACAGGTTTTCCTTGTACGAAAACCGCAATAGCGGTCCGATAGAATGTTTAATTTTTTTTTTTTTATAAAAAAAAAAATGGGCTATTACATAAATAAATTATACCGGTGATTTTTAACATGCATAATTACTGTGCACAAAAGAAGGAAATCGTGCTGGTAACGTGCACTCATAACTTTAATGATATATTTCTTAAAAACTCTTTAAGAGATCACCATGATATTAAGCAGGAAGTTTGTGTTACACTTCAAATCATAGAAAGATGCTCTTATTAAGCTATTAATTCTCTTAGAAAAAAACTAAAAATATTTAAATATATATCTACCCATAAGGGTTTCCTTTATTGTATAATATATTTCTTTCGATTGAGAGTATACCACACGGAATGATGTAAAAGGAGATGATGGATCGGAAATCAAACACAAAATAATAATTTCTTTTTCTGGTTACACCTGTCGACGTTTTGGCCTATGTCGTTGGTCTTTTTCTGGACTAATAAATGAGAAAATCATCAGATTTGAGAAGAAGAAAACAATGTATATATAATATTTATTTATGTTTATCATATCGCACATCCACAACTCAACTAAATTACTTACCAGTAGAACCAGTGCAGTATTCTCTCTCTAATCATTCATATTTATTAAAAGCCAAAAACAAGAGACCTTGCTGCGCGGAGCGGAGTTTCTCCGCACTCCTCATGTCACAGGACTTCTCTCCCGGGAGTTTACCTGCTCCGGCCAAGTGAGAAATGCGGCGAGGATGGCTGCAGACCTACACTAACACCACACAGTAAACAATACAGACCTCCTTCCCTTTTTTTACAACTATGGAGAATATAGAAAATGACATGCTGCCAAATATGCCAGCTGCGCTGGTGGAGGAAGGGCGGTTTTCTCTGACCGCGCATCCATTTACGAAGAATGACCGCAGGGGAGCTAGAGCAAGATGCTGTGACCACAGTCTGGGGTGGTGCGACAATATTAGCTCACCTCTAGCCTTCCAAGCATAAGATCTCTGATGAAGGGCTCTCTCGCTCTAGGTCGACCCCGTCGATCGAGATGGAACGGCTAAATCAGCCATCTATTAGCGGCAGAGCACCTAGAGTGGAGGATGAGGAGCTCAAATCGGCTACAATAGCAAGGGCTGAATTAAAAAAGAAGACATATAGGCATTAGAAAAGGCAAGCCGAACGAATCACGGTGAAGCGTCAAAACCCCATCAATGACCCGTCTACCCTAAGGCGGCCTAGCACCAGCTGGCGCACCGAGGATCGTTCCCCTCTGGCTTGGCTCGGGGATCGAACCGAGGAATGTCCTCGAACCGATTCGGGAAAGAGAGTTTGTGGCCCTGCCTCCGTCCATCCCTCCTTTCCGACGCGGTGGTGTTTTGATGGACGCGCCAAGAGCAGGCCCATTTTTTCAAGATCATAAAAGACTAAGGCCTATGGGGGAGTCTCCACCGACCAATACGCTTCGGCAAGACTTAAAAAGAATAAAGTCATCTCCTAGGAGGTCCAGCAAACCCATTGCATTGAATGTTTCTTCCACTTCCAGAGCCTTGTAGGTGGTTATCCAGAAGGAAGCTCAGCTCATCCGCAGGCTCCTCATTTTAGAACTTGAAATGAGGGCGAATAGCCACGCCCCAGAAGAAGCCCAATAGAGTTTATAAACTCTGGACATCTGGCGAAACCGGTATGGTTCCTCCTCACCTAAAAAAACGAAGAGACGATGGACTGGCTTCTCAACTGTGTACCTCCTACAGACCATAGGTTAGTAGTGAGACGGTCCGCCAAGGATCCCTGACCCACTAGAATTGCTATATGGCTGGGGAACCGAGGTGATCAAATCCACCAGACTGGTCAGTCTCTTGGAATATCACAACCCAGATCTAGCGGGAACGAACCAGTGTCAGTTCCTGACAGTGGAAGGCGATCCGGTGCATCAGTGGGGAATCTTCAGGGCGCCAACTAGCACGGTCGCCTGGCTGGAGGCGCACCGTTGGTGGATTTGCTATGAGCTGGTCACCGTCTGGAATGCGTCTTCGGCATCAAATAGACTTCATCCCTCCCAGGAGAACATAGAAGAAACGGGCGCCAATAGGCCCTCTGCTCCTCCTACTTCCTCTCCTTCCATCTGCCACGGCTATGGAGTTCACTGCGATCAAGGTAAGGCAAATTAATTAAAAACATAATAAGTCGCCTACGGCTGAATTTGTGAAGCTTCTTTCGGAAGTGAAATCAATCTTCGTATTAATAAGAATCTTACTGCTTTAGGGGAATGATTAAAACGAGTGAGGGGAATCCTTGCTCGAATATACAGCCTCTAAAAATTCAGAGGTACAAAATGGACCTTCTTACTCGGGTGACAAAAGTAGTTTCGGTACACTACTTTTGCCATCCGAGTAAGAAGCGAAGTTTCAGATATTACACTCGCTTCAAGTCAAATAAAGTGTCTTGGTAAATAAGAGTTGATAAATTATTTGCCACTTCTTTAATTTTGTTTTTATTGAAAACTAGTTTCGAATTTTATGCATTCATCTTCAATTCTGAAAACCCTAACAAATTCAAAATACAGTTTGGCATCATTATACATATTAAATTAAATGTAATATAAATTCGTGTTATAAATCATTTTTGTGTATTTTTGGTAGGCCATAGAGTCGGGGAGGTAGCGGATTCACCACGATGAGATTGTATTGTTTATTATTCGGTATTAATATGCTGTTCTTGATACCGAAAAATAATAATAAAAAATACAATCTCATTGAGATGATTCCGCTACCAGCCCTACTATATGGCCTACCAAAAATGCACAAACCGGTAATTCCTATAAGACCAGTCGTTAGCCGGATCTATAAACTTGCCCATTACTTGAACAATTTATTCAAAACCAGAATCTTATTTTCCCCACAACATACGGTAAACAACTCTACAGCGTTAGTCAACTAAATTAAAAACATAGTAATTCCGGATAACGCGAAATTAATATCATTCGACGTGACAAATCTTTTCACAAGTAACCCACCACCAGAAACAACAGAAATTTAAGTTAATCTTCCGATCGAATCTATCAGCGCTAGAAAAACTAGATTATTACAATTTGATGTCTATTTGATTGCACAATCATTACAATTTAGTTCGTATACTCCGCTTTTTTGGAAAGGGTCTATTTTGTCTTCAGGATAAGGGAAATATGAGAATAGGGTTTTTACTATATTAAATGCAGGGTTTAATTCTAGTTTTATCAATTCATTTCTGACTTTGGTGGATATAGGACCGTAATATGGAATCAAGACATAATGTCTTGGTCTGGGCCTGTCTTCGGGGGTTGTTGAATAGATATCATTAGTTGTCTTCTTTTGTATTTTTTAAATGTGACTGATAGTGGTTTTATTGTACCCGTTATTTTTTTATATGGAATAAATTATTTCAATTTCTTTATTATAAGTCTTTTCGTTTAATGGTACGTTCAAAAGATGGTAAATCATGCTATTAAAATCTGCGAGTTTATGTGCTATCGGTCTCCTACCTTCATAGTTTATAACGATATCCGTGTGGGTGTGTTTCCGGTAAATTCCAAATTCATGATATTTGTTTTTATATAGATCTAGATGAGATTTCTAAATCTAAAAAGTTTATGGCTTTGTTTTTATTCAGTTCTACTGTGTTTTTAATCCAGGGATCAATTTCGTTTATTTCGTTTAAGAAATTATTTATTTGTCTTGTGGCACCAGGCATATAGTGCTGTCTACATACCGAGACCAGTATATGATATGTTGAGCGAATTGATAATTTCCTGGGCCAAGAATGTTTTGTTCTAATTTGTTCATAAATAAATCTGCCAGAAGGGGTGAAAGAGCTATGCCTTCTTTCTGTTGGAAGAATTTGGTTTTGAATAAATTGTTCAAGTATTTAAAACATTATTCAAAACCAAAATCTCATTTTCTCCACAACATATGGTATCCCTCCACCACAAACAGCAGAAATTTTAGAACAGTTAATCTTCCGATCGAATCTATCACAGCTAGAAAAACTAGATCTTTACAATTTGATGTTTATTTGTATAAACCATAATTATTTTCAATTTGATGAAAAATTCTTCAAGCTGGAAGAAGGCTTACCGATGTGCTCCCATCTCTCACTCCTTCTGACAGATTTATTTATGGACAAATTAGAACGAAACATTCTTGACCCAAACAATTCTCAATTAGCTCAACATATCATATACTGGTATTGGTATGTAGATGCCTATGGTCTGTTACAACAAGACAAATAAATAATAGGTCGGATTTGTGTTAGAGAACAGAACAATAGTCGTCTCAGAGGAGGGCAACAGACAAGAGGCGCAGACCATCGCAGGATGCCCTTAAGGGAGTTGCCTAAGGAGACTTAAGGATGCTGGATTCTCTTCCCAGACGTTAGCAGATGATGGTGTCAGATGATCTTCATAACAGGCAAGTTTGTTTCCACCATCTTTGAGCGCATGCAGGTTGCAAGCGATATTGTTCAAATTTGGTGTAATGATATGAGACTCTCGGTAAATCCAACAAAGACTGAGTTGATTCTCTTTATTAAGAAACGGAAGCTGGACGCTTTTAGGACTCCCTCTTTCTTTGCCACACAGCTCCAATTAAGTCAACATGTCAAATACCTTGATATTATTTTTTATTCCAAACTAAACTGGGGCTCTCATTTGACTGAAACCATAAGGGAAGCTATAGCATAGACGCACTATGGGCACTACCTGGAGTTTCAAACCTAGGGTTATGCATTGGTTATACACAGCAATTAAAAGACCTAGTATTCAATACGGAAGCATAGTGTGATGGACAGTCCTAAATAGGGCCTCCCATGTTCGAACGCTCAGCCGCATTCAAAGGATGGCATGCATGAGCATTATAGGAGTCTTCCGTATCACACCCACCAATGCTATAGAAGTCCTTCCATACTTAACACCGCTCCACCTATGACTGAGGGGTAAAGCAGTTATGTCCTACCTAAGAATCAAAGAGAACAGACAGTGGCAAGTGTGGGGGAACCTACAGGCCGAGCTAAAACGAGCTTCAATGTTGCTATCCTCCACTTGACAGAAATCGTATTCTAGATTCTAAAGTGAGCTACTCGTTTCCTAGTTTATTTGACTGGGAACAAAGTTGAGTAGTAACTCTAATAAACAACCTATCCTGTTTCAGGAATGGATCTAGGGAAGACTCGACCGGCTTAGCTGGAGCGGGAGTCTACATAAAGGATTTAGGCATTAACTTAAGTTTTCCATTAGGCAAACACTCTAGCGTATTCCAAGCAGAAATGTTCGCCGATATTGTCCGCAGTCACATGTACCTTTTTTGGGATTCCCCTTTTTTGAAATATTGTTTCAGATAGTGATTCTCGTTTAACAAGGAATCTAAATAAAATAATACGGACACAGTGTTTTATTTATATAAAGAGAATATATTTATGTGAAAAAACATGGAGTTATTCTCTTTCGATCCAATCCTAATAGAAGTGATCAGCGTTTTTAACATGGCATTGGTCTAATTTTCCTACAAAAAAAAAAAAAAAATTTGGATTACATAAAACATGAGATATTTCAAGATATTAGAACTTACCTTGTACCACGGCAGCACATGAGATTATTTTCACAACACCGATATCTCATATGGCAACACGTCATCGGAGTGCAGCGTCTCATGCCCAAAGGAATATCTTTAAAAACAAAACATATTTCACTAAAATATCAAGGAAAGTCGATGAAATTGTCACGATGTTGTGAACTTTAACCTAGCTGACTTTAGGAATCTGTTGTATCTTTTCCTAAAGTAAATATACTCACAAAGATTATATGGAAGAATATTGAGGATCGTGTTTCCTTCGGACAAAACCGCATAGGTTTTTATCTACAAAAACTTAGGATCTGTATTTCGTCAAATATGCGATACAGGGAAAGCAGAGATCTTTAAATGAAATGCAACTTGAGCCGTAATAAAACTGATTGAGTATTATTTGAAGGATTTTGAAATGCAAGGTGTGGATTTGGTTAGATTTCAAGTTCAAATCTATTGAGCAATATTACATTCTGTCCCAGCAGAGACAATAGTAATAGTGGTAAAATAAATCATTCAAACCATATTTAAAAAATTAAATAATAAAAAAACAAAAAATAACCTTAATACGAGAAATAATAAATAAACTTATATAAAATAAAATAAATGTAACTTCTCCCCTCCCCCTCCAGCCAGGATTACCCCTTCCCCCACTTATGGATGGAAAAGCATGACTCCAGGATATCACAGCGCTTCTCACTCAGTCGCGTCACTGGCATTGAAAACCAGAGCAGGCTGAGCGAGATCGCTATAGCCGCAGACATACAGAACTTGACTGGAGAATCTAGCCATTGCTAGAACTCCTATATAAATATATACAACAGGTCTCGGGGTCATTGCCGTTTCAACCTTCGAGGATGATTGTAGGGATAGGTGGAGCTGGATAGGGATTGTGCTAAGGGATAAGATGATGAGCAAGGTTCTGGTGAAATTTAGAGAATTTGGATGGAATAAGGTCTAAAGCAAATGGTATATTAAGGTCATGTAAGATATTGTTGGTTACATGGTACGGAGCATTGATTATTGATCAAAGAACTTTGGAATGAAAGGGTTGGATGCGTTTGATGTTGGAAAATTTAGCTGTCCCCCAGAGTTCGAGTGCATAGGTCCAGACAGCTATCAGAATTCTTTTGTAAATCAGCAGTTTGTTGTCAGTTGAAAGCTGAGATTTTCTGTTTAGTAGTCCAGATCGTCGATCCAGTTCTTGTCTTTTAAGTCTAGTAAGTGGGTTCCATGTTTGTCTTTTATCAAGTAGGAAGCCAAGATACCTGTGTCTGATAAAGGAAGCGGTAATGAGTCAAAATGAACTGGCGGACAAGATCTGCGTCGGAGGGTTAACGTAACGTTTAAGCATTTAGATTCGTTTACTTTGATACGCCAATTATAACACCAATTTTTGATCTGGGAAAGGTGTTTTTGCAGTTTTAAGGATGCTGTTTCAGGATCTGAGTTCGATGATAGGACGGCGGTGTCATCAGTAAATGTTGCCCGGAAGACTTCGGGATGAGTAGGAATGTCAGCGGAATATAAAATGTAGAGGATGGGTCCCAATACGCTGTCTTGAGGAAAACCGGCCTCAATTAGATAATGGTTGAAAAATTGTGTTCCATAGTGGACTCCAAAGGAACGGTTTGGGAGGTAGGATTGGAGGACTAGGTATAAAGGTTGAGGTAAGTGGATTTAAAGCTTGAAGAACAATCCGGCGTGCCATACCCGGTCGAAAGCATTTGCAATGTCCAGAAATGCACCGGAACAATACTGTTTGCATTCTAGAGCTGAGAAAATATGGTCAACAACTCGGAGTCCTTGTTGAACAGTGGAATGTTGCGAATGAATTCCGAACTGATGGGGCACTCTACACTTGATACAAATAATGCTGAATGCTTTTTTTTTTTTGTGGTTATTGTTCATCGACGTATGTGGACCAACATCCTTTCAAGATCTGAAAACAGTTAAGTATATGCCACTTATTGTGAAGTTTGCCAAGAATTTAACCCTCTTGAAAACGATGAACATTGATACACTACACAAGCTGACGCTTTTAGTATTTCCCTCTTTTTGGCAAACATACGATCACAAAATAATATCGCACTGGTAATCATATCATCCAGAATTGCGGGAACTCTTACGGACTGTGTTCGAATTGCGCATGCAGCACTGAATTGCCGTTCTACTATCACGGATCTCCATGATCTCCAAGGATATGACATTCGAATAACAATTACTACGTGCTGCGAAGTGGACATAAAATTATGTAAGCTAGAATAATTATCAGGGCTTCAAAATAACTGTGCACTTATATTTTGAAAAAATTCTTTTCTAAATTAAATTTTTTCTTAGGACCCTTGTATTAAAACAGTCTAGAATACGAAAAAATTACACTGAAATGCCCATTCACAAACTCTAGTTTTATATAGATGGTAATTAATTTACTTCTTGAAGCTAGTATAATCTAGTGTCTCTCAGACATGATCACATTATATGACCGTACCTTATCTCACCCATTATTCGTCATTAGTGATAGTTACGTTTTTCCATCTCAACTTTGAGAAAATCTACTTTTGACCAGCAGGTTCGGAGAAATGCCAATAAGATCGTTGATTCTTGGAGGAGGCCCAAATTCGAGAAACGAGTCGTGCCATTTATGATGATGATCATGTAATTCTTATTTATTAGTACGTTATTATGTTAATTCAAGTCATTATTTTTACAAATAATTATCAATGCCTGATCATTTCACTTGGTTTCTTTCCACGATTGTTGTATATTATGTTCTTATTGGTAGCTGATTTAGTCAATGAATGTGAAAAAAACAACTGGTTCCAACTGTAACGTCAGCATTACACATTTCATTGGTATCGATTTATGGAGCCCTTCGAGCTCATTAAGTTTCTGGAAATGGATAAGAATATCAGAATATACTTTAATCTATTACACAACATAATCATTTAAATAAAAAAATAATTCAGTTGTTGGTTTCCTTAAAATTCCTTTGAGCTAAGAACTATAGTCCGACTTTTCACCTCTACCTTCAATAACTTATACTACCACAGATTTAAAAAAATAAAAATCAGAAAAGAACTTTTTCTTCTTGACTACTGAATATTAATACTAACATCCTACGTAGCTGTTTTCATCTTCAATCTGGTTCGAATCACTAGCCGTTATGGCAACGAAGAAAACACTGACTAAAAGAAAAAAAATCAACTTCATGGTCCACAGGCACAATACTATTTGCTGCAACGTATATAAGATTCATATTTATATATCGTAGATCCCAGTTTTTGGGATCAACGGAAAAAATGCGGATTAATAGGAATGTTAGTCGCATTGATCTGCATAATGCAGGCTATCAAATCTTGGAGATCTGCAACGACGAGCCATTGTTCACCATCTCGCCATTTAAACTAATCCTCAGAAAGGTTTTTTTTAGTAAAAATTTATATTAAAAAAACCCGTCTAAATAACTGATTTTATATTGCTTATCGGCTAAAAAAAAAAATGCTATTGGTAAAAACACGTTGCACATATGTATTTTCAATGAAATTTCTTTACATATTATTGAATATTTTCTCATGGAAGTAATTAGACAAAGAATATATTTTTCGGGAATTAAATATTTTAATATATTCAAAAGAAAAAAATTAATCCAAAAGAATATAACCGATTTTTCTTTTACAGGAATTTACAATAGAGGTACTCTCTCTCCCAGGTCGTAGGGTCCCTGCTCGGAACTCTCACGTCCATTGATATGATAAAAATAAATAAATATAATTAATACATTGTTTTCTTCTTTTCAGATCCGATGATTTTCTCATATCATGTTTTATTTGCCCCGAAGATGGCTAACGACTTAGGCCAAAACGTCAGTGCGTGTAAATAGAAAAAAATATACATTATTTGGTGTTTGATTTCTGGCCCCATCTTCCTTTTACATCATTCCGTGTAGTATTACCTCAACCGAAAGGAATATACTAATTAATAAAGTATACCCTTATGGGAAGATAGTTATCGTAATTAAATATACTCATCACGTTACATAAATGAGCCTTTCAGGTGATAGAATGACTAACTACCGTTTTTACGAAAATTATATTTTTTCATTATATGAATATGCTTATTAAATTGTATCAAATAAACTTATAAAAGCTGTTTTGTTGGATATGGAAAGATAGAAAAAAAAAATAAGATAGAAAAAAAAGATAACAGAAATAAAAATGGAAAAGATATAAAAGAATTAATTAAAATTTCATTTCCGAAAAAAATAAATCAAAATTTTTCAGTTGACAGAATGACTAACTCTCTATTTGTTTTATTGTTCAATTAAATTCCCTTTCTTTTGATTCCAACCAATAAACCTTTAAAGAAAATTTTATGTTATTGCCTCAAATCAGTTTGAGAAATTTGATTGATACACATCTTATATATATATATATATATATATATATATATATATATATATATATATATATATATATATATATATATTAAGTTAAGAGCCAGACCTAGCTAATAATAGAACTTAATCCTACTAGGAATATAAACAGCTCCCTGAGTGTATATAAGTAGGATTATTTGGTGAATAAAGTCAGTTATTAACCAGCTCTTGTTGCGTTATTATTTAATAATATTTCCTTTTTTTTTAAGTTTTCTAATCCGGGCTCGTTAATTGGTGCCGAAACCCGAGAGTGAAGCGGATTATTCGTAGCGGAAGATTTTTTTTTGTTACCGGTCAATCATGAATGGAGAAATGCAGGAGGCCGCAGTTGTGATTGAAAGATGCTTCGGGAAGGTTTGCAATTTTGGAGATTTGTGTTCGTGTATTATTGAAAAATGTACCGTGGGTAATTATATTTTTTACACAACATTGCGAAATTTCTTAATGATGTTATGTTATGTAGAGGAAATTGAAGAAGAACAATGTGAAAATGCTGTAACAAAACCGCCAAGGGACAACAAAAACGCCAAGAAATGATGTTGCTTTTGAAGGAATGAATGATAGAATAAGTTTATTTTTGTGATTTACTTAAATGTATTTAAGTAGTTTTAACTGAGTTGTATTATCCTGGAAAAAGTTTTTTTTCGATGTGCGATTCACGAAATAAACATCCAATTTTTGAAAAATACATAATACCCAAAAAAGTATAATTTTATTTTGTGAATATTATGCATGCATGTATGAACTTTTATTTAGTTTAGCAGCCGTCACTACCTTATCAACGTGTGATGAATATTATTCAGTTATAGTTTTCCAAGCCTCATTTTTTGTTTTAACTGCATTCGGTGTCTTCGACTTTTGAATTAATTCTGGATGTTCTCTTAAAAGTCTAACAAAGAGAGACCTGTCCAAATACTTCTCACTGCCATCGTTTTCATTGCTGGATGACATTTTTCTTCAGTGATCAGACCAAAATAACAAAAAAAAAACAAACTCCAAAGCAAGTGTTGAGCGATCCGGATATGTAACAGACAATCAAGCTATGCTTATCTGACCTGGTCAAAAATGAAAGAGAGGAGGCAGAAAAGCTACGACATGAAAGCCACAAACCTAGCAATATCTAGGCCTAGCAAGAAATTGCTTCAGTTTTTTTCCGGAAACTTCTCAAATTAACTTAGATCTTTCTGCCTAGAAAAGGTATTTGATTATTCAACCGAATTTGAGAAAAAGCTAAAACTACCTCTTAGGTTCTATCTGGTAGTCGCTAGGTTTTATTCACTTGACCCATTATTTAACGTTTCGGGCATTGATCTCCATCTTCAGAACTAAAACCAATATATTGATATTACATTAAACTTATGTTAAAATTTACCTCAACTTTGCATCAAATTTATTTACGAAATTGCATTGAACTTTATTTTTTTTAAAGACTGCAGTTAGACAGTTTTAACAAAAATTGAAAATTAAAATAGTTTCAATTGAAATTTAATAATATGACTTGAGGAATAATTATATAGCCTTGTAATTAAATCAATTTGAGATAATTTTATTAAATAATTACATTGCTTTATAATTTAATTTTCACGTTATAACAAAGAATTTTTAAAGCAATTGTTTAACATAATATAAAAATGCTGATCTTAGTTCTGACGATGGGGATCAATACCCCGAAACATTAACTAATGTATTAAATTTTGGAATAAAAGATCCCATTTTGGAGGTATGTTTGCCAAAATATCAAACGTTCCTTTCAAAATATTCTTTAAATGTAAATGAATTCATAGAAATCAATGTTAAAAAAAAAAAAACTGCAAGTAGACCTGTGCAACTATCTTTAATAAATAAAGATTCAGTATATCCAACTTCTCGAACTATATCTCACGAGAAACTAAAAGACATGTCAGATTTGCTTAAATTTATTCCTAGTTATTTACCATGAATATTATCAAATTTTAGAATCAAGCAGTTCGAGTGAAATTGAAGAATAAGTAGATATGCTGTTTTTCTATTAATTTAATTAATAATTTCTTGTTTTATATACTTATTTCGTTTGAACATCCTCACATACGACATAATAAAAAAAAAAAAAATAGAACTGAGTTGTTTCATTCAATTGATAAATTCAAAATTCTTTTCGGTTTTCAGTTGATAAAGTGACCAACTGGATAAAATTGCTGTCTTTGTCTTTTCAATATTGATTCAATAACTGCTGAACATAAATGATTAAGAGTACAATGAAAATCTTTGTAAGCTTTTGTATTTTTATATTTCTACCATATTTTTGCAAAAGAAAAAGTCAAGAATTTTCTAACGATAAATATTATTAAAAGTGCTTTCCTGAAAAATGTGTTAAATTGGAGTCATTTTGTCAACTGAAAGGCTCAAATAATTCTGCAATAGCAATACCTCATACTCAATGCCCCTTAAATATAATCTGGCTGAATTACTAAAATTCCGCAGCTCTTACCAGTATTGCGAAACTGCCGCAAAGTGGATCAAAGATTCTTCTGGACGTTGGTCAAAAAGTGAAAACTCAAATTTAAGCCATCTTTAACTGTATCACTCTACATTTGAGCATTCTCTATCAAGATTCATCACTGCCGAACCCGACATTCTTTTAGTGGCCGTGATATTAACAAAATGATTCACTTGATGCGTTTCGCTCCAAAATATTGTAAAATATATAACATTTTATTAAGTAGCATTTGCGTTCTGGAATTGTTTAAAAAAAAAATCATTATTTTTAGACAAATAATATTGATAAAACTAAAACTTAATAGGTTGGTTTAGAAGTTTTAAGAGATAATGATTTTCTGAAATATTACAATGATTTTCGTTAAATACCTGGCAAGATCGCGCTTTACCGCCTACCAACAATCGCAGTGAAGGCTGCCTGGTTTTTGATTGTAAGTGGGATTTCTGCACCTTCTTGCCACTTTGGATCCGCACAAGTTTC
The DNA here is from genome assembly GCA_948150685.1 of Rhaphigaster nebulosa. NCBI lineage: Eukaryota > Metazoa > Arthropoda > Insecta > Hemiptera > Pentatomidae > Rhaphigaster > Rhaphigaster nebulosa. Next base: position 91,399,741 of record OX411306.1, on the reverse strand, counting down.
CTCAACTAGTTCGCGACCTTTACACTCAGTTATTTGCGTAGGATATGTATATGATTATCCGGAAAACGAAATTATTTTCAACTTGAGATAACCCACAAAAAAGAACTAATTACATTTTAAGCTAAGAGTAACGAAAACGGCCCTACGGAGCGTCAAACTTGTGAAATTTTCGATTTTTCGAATTTTCGAAGTGAGGTATGTTTTTTAAGGAAATATAAATTTAATCAAAAAAGTTTCAAACAACTTAAGTTCAATTACAAAAAAGGATAGTATCATTCTTAACTAAAGACAACTGCTCTACGGAGTATCAAACTTGTGAAATTTTCGGGTTTTCTAGAAAAACCTGTTTATCGCGAATTTTACACTGCAAATTTAACTTATCAAAATGAAAGAACTGATAGAAGAAAACTAAGTTTAGTGCAATTACGGATCTCAGTTAGGTATTGGCACATTTTCTACGCCCAACCTACCGGCTAAACGAAAAAGCAAATCTTTTGCCATCCTATAGAAAGTTCAAGTTCTTTCCAGCATTTTTATTCCTTTCTTAATTTATTTATAATTTAGATAAATTATTGGTTCAAATTTTCTGTACTTATTGATTACTTTCATGAAGGAATTAATTGCTAGTATTTTGGTAAAGTATTAATATTTCTGTGTAGAGAGGATATGGAAAGGGAGTATAATATAAAATATAATTCCCTTCCCATATCCTCAATATTTCAAATCCATTAAATATTAAAAATTCCATGTTTTAAGTTGACAATATTTATCTATATAATAAATTAATTAACTTTTTAATTATTACTTTTAATCAAAATATTATTTTGATATAAGCATGGTCAAAAAGAATATTTCCGTTAATATCTGAAAACAGAACATAAAAATAATAAATAATAACTAAATTCGGTATCATAGTCACAGGTCACACCAAGATGATTCATAGAGATTTTATTAGCCCATAACTCGTCCATTTATAAAGATAGAGGGGAAATGTAAGCTGTTTTGGAATCAGCAAGAGTATTAAAAAAAAATCTATATAAATGCTATTGGTTTATTAATTTAAATAATAGACCTTTGTAATCGACCAACGAAAAATTTAACTCTCTCAAAATTTGAGTTAAAACGTTTCAACATACGCAGAATCCAAATATGCAATAAAAAAAATCCGTTCCGCCATCTGCGGCTTTTCTCCGACTAATGGACCGATTTCCTTGAGATTCACCACCAAAGTCCCAGGTCAACCCAAGGTGATCAACGGAACTCGACATTACCGTCCGTCGTTTGTTTTAATATGGTGGCTGATTAGAGATTTTATAAGCTCATAACTCGAGCATTTATAAAGATAGAGAGGAAGAGGTGCTTTGGAATCAACAAACCAATACATTAAAAAAAAACAGTATTTATGCTTTTGTTATATTATTTTCAATAATAGGCATTTGCAATCGGGCAAGGAAAAACTTTTTTTAATCCTCTCCCTCCCCTCAAAATTTGAAGTTTTACGTTTCAAGATACGTAGAATCCAAATATCGAATAAAAAAAATCCGTCCGTCCGCCGTCCGGGGCTTTTCTCCGAGACAGCTGAGCCAATTTTTGTGAGATTCAGCAAGAAAATCACAGGTCTCGCCAGGCTGATCCTCGGAACTCGACATTACCCTCCGTCTGTTTGTTTCAAAATGGCGGCCGATTAGAGATTTTATAAAGCCATAACTCGGCCTTTTATAAAGATAGAGGGGAAATGCAATGTGTTATGGGATCAGCAAGCCAAGATATTAAATTTTAAAAGTTTTAATATGATTGAACGAAAGGTGATAAAGTTGGAGCAGTAGTAGCTGAGCGTAATGAACTTCGTAGACTAATTCTCCGGCGTTGCAGGTTACCGTGGCCCTAGACCTCCTGGCATTAATTGTGGGCTTCTAGATTAAAATCCTTAGATTTCTGCACTTCCTTTAGCTTCCTTGTCTTTCCTTTTTCTTTTTCCACATCCAATATTTTCCACTGTACCATGTTATCCTCTGATTGCATGTCTCAACCATCTCAGCCGACTTGCATTGACACAATTTTTTCTTTATGCTCCCAGTTCGGAAATCTCATAGGTATCATCATGGGACAAGCTCCAAATTTCTGCTTTATTTCTTTGCTGAACTTGGTTGATATATTTTATAAAGTATTCAGCACATGTTCCTTTTCCCAAACCGTACAAATGCTCATTTAAAAGATAATCTAATTATCTAAACCAAAGCAATACGGAAAGTCCTGTGAATAGACAGACCCGTAATTTTTGAAATATTACTATTTGGAAATAATAAAGCAATGTGTAATAATTTGCAGCGTTTTTTTCATTTTGATCAGTCATTGGGACCATCAATAATGTTATGTTTGTAAATTTTTATAGCTGATATTTGATAATTAAAAAAAAATGTGACACTTTTATAGAGGGCTTATCCCTCAAAAGTACTTTGAACTATGTAGTGAAGTCATCAAGATAAAAGTATAGTTTTTATCAGGATAAAAGTAATATTTCTTAAAAAAACATGTATTATGACGGTATACAATGGTTACGTTGAGAAGCTAAGGCGTTTGTATTAATCACATCTTGGCTATATTGAAGTCTTTTCAACAAGTATTTGGTTAATATCTACGCCCTATTAAAACCAAAATGTTCTGAAATTGAAGATGCCATTTCGTTTGGCTCGTGAACTGGATTTGTATAAGATTTTAACATTATCAAATTCTATTTCATGTCTAAGATTCTTGGAATGATTTGACAGAGCCATACAAGGTTTTGTTTTGGGTTTTAGTGCGGTTTTGTGGTTATATATTCTGGTTTTCATTTTCATTTCTACTATTATAATTTTTTTGTTAACAAATAATAATAAAACTAGATTAGTTTTATTCATTTTATTTTCGATTGGGTTTTAGCGGTTAATAGTTGAATTTTTATACTTTTCTATTGCATTGCACCATATTTTATTAATTAATTTATTCGGATAAAAACTGTTATTGAGGATTTTGAAAATATTTTGATTTATCTCATTTATGTATTTCTCACCTGTTAATCCTATGGCCTTATTTATAAGATTAAAGGCCACATTAGTGATTTGGTTTTTTGGATGATTAGAGTAAAAGTTCAGTATAATTAGGGATTGATAAATTATTTGCCACTTGAATAATTTTGTTTTATTGAAAACTAGTTTCGAATGTTATACATTCATCTTAAGTTCTAAAAATTAAACATTTATGAATAATGAATTTAATTAAAACCAAAACTTACATACCCGGGACAAAAAACAACAGTAGAAAAAAATAACAGTAGAAAACATACTGAACTTTCAGTTGACATCCGTATGATGTTATAGAAGGATCAATCTAATTAGGGATTGATAAATTATGTGCCACATCTATAATTTTGTTTTATTGAAAACTAGTTTCGAATGTTTCACATTCATCTTCAGTTCTAAAAACACACAAAAATGAAAAATAAGCAATTCAAAATATAGCTTGATATTATTATACATATTCAATTAGATGTAATATAAATCACAACAGTGGTACGACAAGACCTAAATGCGACAAAAAAAGACAATTAATGATATCTATTCAACAACCCCCAAAGATAAGCCCATCACGAAACATTATTTTTTGATTCCATATCATATGGCCCTACATCCACCAAAGTCGGAAATGAATTGAAAAAACAAGGATTAAACCCTGCATTTAAAATAGAAAAACCCCTATCCTCATATTTTCCATCTCGTAAAGACAAAATAGACTCTTTCCATAAAAGCGGAGTATACGAACTAAATTGTAATGATTGGGCAGCCAAATACACAGAAAAAATTGGAAGATCGCTAAATCAGAGACTAAAGGGACATATACGTGCAAATAATAATAACACAGAGAATTCCAACTTTGTAATTCATTTAAATGATAAAAAAAAAAACATAAATTAATCAAAGACTCGGGAGCTAAATTAATACATCACGTTGAAAACAGCCTCAAATTAAATATATATGAAGCACTTGAAATAATAAAATCCTTCAAATCCAATCCAGATTTTCGCTTAAATGACCAAATAAATATCTCCAATAGTCTGGACTTAAATTTATTCCCATCTATAACAGAATAACCAATTACTCTCCGGCATTACTAGATAAACCTCGACCCTTAAACCGTTTATCAGCAAACATCCCGCCTTTCTTTCATTGTTAGTTCAGTGCGAGAAGAAACCAGTACAAACTTTTCGGTTTGATATAATTCATTTAAACCTTGGTGAGTACCAACAGATATTTGATTTCTTGTCTTAATTATATTCATTATTCATAAATGTTTTATAACACTGATTTATATTGAAACTAATTTAATATGCATAATATCATCAAACTATATTTTGAATTGCTGAATTTCGGAATTTTTGTGTGTTTTTAGCACTGAAAATGAATGTATAACATTCGAAACTAGTTTTCAATAAAACAAAATTATAGAAGTGGCAATTAATTTATCAATCCTTAATTATACTGAACTTTTACTCTATTTTTTTTTATTTATTTTTTTATTGGCTTATAATACAGCGTAGCCATTGAGTCTGGCCCAATCAATGTTAGTTAGAATTTATTCATCACTATAATAATATATGCTAAAATATATACATAACATCATCATATCATATACTGTTATGACAAAGAATTTACTTATTTCAATCTTCAATTTTTTATACAATCCTCTTCATCCCAATTTACAAAACGGCTTCAGAAACATTATTCAGAAAATAAAGGTATACATTAAAAAAGTAAAAAAATATGCATACTATCTATGCCTAAGGTGTTATTCGATATGAAAAATACATTTCATAAATTTATGACTTTTGAACATTTAAAAAATATAGTAGCTAATAAAATATACATATAACACAAACTATAATATAATAAATAATAAAGTTATATATATAATAAATATAATAGCTATGACTACAAAATTAAAATAGTTACTTATCTTTATAATACATTTCATCACATACAGCCTAAATCTAATCATTGTTTTGATTTTATATTAAATATAATTCTGATTGAACTTTTACTCTAATCATCCAAAAACCCAAATCACAAATGTGGCCTTTAATCTTATAAATAAGGCCATAGGATTAACATATGAGATATGCATAAATGAGATAAAACAAAATATTTTCAAGATCCTCAATAACAGTTTTTATCCGAATAAATTAATTAATAAAATATGATACCATGCAATAGAAAAGTATAAAAATTAACTATTAACTGCTAAGACCTAATCGAAAATTAAATTAATAAAACTAAACTAGTAATAACAAAACATTATAATGGTAGAAGTGAAAATCAAAACCAGGATATATAACCACAAAACCGCACTAAAACCCAAAACAAAACCTAGTATGGCTCTGTCAAATCATGCCGAGAATCTTAGGCATGAAATAGAATTTTATAATGTTAAAATCTTATACAAATCCAGTTCACGAGCCAAACTATGCCATTTCGTTTTCTATTGGAAAAATATAGAAATGGCAAATAATTTATCAATCTCTAATTAGATTGATCCTTCTATACCATCATGCGGATGTCAACTGAAAGTTCAGTATGTTTTCTACTGTTATTGCTTTTTTGTACCGGGTATATAATTTTTGGTTTTTCCAGATTATGGAAATATCTATATAATTAATACTTATTTACTTTTATATTTCGTGTGTGAATTCGATTTTAGGATGAATGGAATTGAGATTTTCAAAAAATATTTGGTAGTCTTCAGTTTTTAAGATAACAATATATTTGACAATAATTAAAGATTTTATATTCGATAGGTTTAGTGCTTTTTCTATAATGTAATTTAAAACAATGCCTGATAAATTTACAGCTAGGCAACCACCCATGGGATGACAGTAAGTTTGTTTATATATTTATTTTTGGAAGTGAAATATCCATTTTCGGTGAATAATCTAATTCCTTCCAAAAACATCATTTTGCTTTTTATTAGGGTATGTGGTTCAATCTTATCTCAATTTTCATATATCAGTTCGTATAGAAGTTTCAATAAGATGCTAGTAAAAAGTGATTCAACATCATAGCTAATCATAGAATATCCGTCCTGTATGGGATTTAAGCTATAAAAGTGATTCAACATCATAGCTAATCATAGAATATCCGTCCTGTATGGGATTTAAGCTATTTATTAAATTTTTAATTCTGAGGTGTTTATTACGTCAAAAAGATTATCACTGCGGAAATAATTTAAACTCGGATTTAAGAATTTTGCCAAATGATATATTGGACCGTTGGAGCGTCTACAATCGGTCGACAAGTTTATCCGTTATATGGGTTTTTATCAGGCCGTAAATTTTAGGTGTCTAATAGTAATTATTAATCAGTTTTAACCTGGTATGTTTATTAATAAAGGTCCGCGATTATTTCTATAATATTTTTGTCATGATTTGAAGGAAAGAAATTATATACTATATGATACAAAAAAGCAATAACTTTACTCTAATAATCTAAAAACCCAAATCACAAATGTGGTCTTTAATTTCATAAATAAGGCCATTGAATCTGTAATAGCTGATAAAATTAATTTTAAAACAGTTTTCAAGCACATGTGTCAGCATTACTGGTGAGCAATTACCGAAATTAGGATCTGCATTATAGAATGCGCTGGCGATCGAGATCGCTCAGAACCGAGTATGTAGGGGGTCGGGCATGTTCTCTTTCCGATGCAGGTAACAAAAAACTCAAATAAAATCAGATTAAAACTGAAGCAAATTCATTAATGGTCTGTTGAGATTTCTTTTTTTTTTTTATTGTTGTACTTTTGAATTATCCAAACAGATCTGGGGAAATAATGTTCAAATAATTTTTAAATGAAGGCCTAATGGTCAAAATACTTCTTCCCCTTATGACGGAGTAATAATTATAAAAGTAGAATAACGATCAATGATTGCATGATAAAACGCTACAAATTATTACACAATGGTTTATTATTTCCACTCAATAATATTTCAAAAATATCTATTCTGTCCAAGTTAAAGAAATTAAGCAGTAGGTAGCAAAGGAAAAGAAATTTGAAGCTTGTCCCAAGATGGGTGTAACAAAATTGTTTTCTTTGGTCGATTTCAAAGGTCTGTAATTGAAAATAAACCAAAATTAAAATTTGTATTACTTTTGTATAATAGATGATATGTATAATGATTAATTGGATTTTTTAATCTTGATGTTTTTTAATACTGGTCCGATTTTGATGATTCTTTTATTGTTTTTTAGATAATTTAATTACCTTCAATACAATTCTTTACATATTTAAAAATGCATACTGTTTAAGCTATGCGCAAATAAAATATTCTTTTCATCATAACCTCGGTGATTTACTACATAAATAAAAAGCTAAAGGTCTTTATGAAGAATAATTTAGGCAAGTTTCATCAAAATCATTAGAGCCGTTTTCGAGAAAATTGTAAAAATGTGTAAAATCGATTATATAAAGTTGCACTTCCGGTCAGTCGATTTTGACGAAAATGTTGCTATAACATCACATGCATATGCTAACCTTAAATTCCAGTATATCATACAGTTTTCCGTTTTTGAGCTAGACTGATCACATACATACAGACACACAGACCATTTTGCGAGACTTGGTCATTTGGACTCAGGGGACCTTAAAACGTGTATTTCCGTCGAAAACTTCCCCTTACCTATATACGAAAGTAAAAATCCTACTAACGTTTAATGACCATTAAACACGCGGCAGAGTCCCTAACACGGCCGAAACTTTTTTGAAACATTGTTTCAGATAGTGATTCATGTTTAACAAGGAATCTACATAAAACAAAACGACAGAGTGTTTTATTTATATAGAGAGTATCTATTGATGTGAAAAACATTAAGTTATTCTCTTTCTATCCAATTCAAATAGAAGTGATCAGCGTTTTTAACATGGAGTTGTTCAATTCTTCCTACAAAAAAAAAAAAAAAGCTATTTGGATAACATAAACTGTAAGATGTTGCTGGATATTAGAACTTATTTTGTACGATGGCAGCACATGAAATTATTTTCACAATACTTAAATCCGTAAGCGCAACACGACCTCGGAGTGCACCTACTCGAGCCGATAGGAAGTTCTTTAAAAATATAACATGTCTCACTAAAATGTCAAGAAATGTCCATAGAATTATCCCACACAGTTGTGAATTTAAACTTAGCTGATTTGTGAATCTGTTGTATCTTTTTCTAAAGTAGGTATATTGATAAAGATTATATGTTTGTATATAATAAAATTTCATGTCGTTTCATATCACATTGATGATCGTATTTCTTTCGGAAAAAAACGTTCAGTTACAGTGATACAGGGGATGTAGAGATATTTAAAGTAAGATGTAAAGCCTTGTTTGTAACTAATATGGCGCATTGGCTATTATTCGGAGGACTTTAGACTGAAAGGATCGAAAGGTCTTGTGCTGCTCGCCACATTTCACGCATCGCGGCAAATGATGGCAGTAAGATTTAGTGTATCCGTAAATGCCTCTTGCACAGTAGTGACACTTGACAATGTCTCTTTTGGGGTAGACTTTTTCAACCTTGACGTTTGCATAATACAATCTAGTAATGCCCTAGAATTTCTCTACTCCAGATCTGTGAAAAAGAATGGGCATGGCATTTTACTTGCAGTTATAATGCTGTTTTATTATTATCCTTCAGGACATTAGTTATCTGATGTGTCTTAAGACTAATTTTTCTTCAAGTATGTCAGCTTGTGTTCTTGGATATAGATGCAGAATGACTATGGTTATAGTCTTATTCTGCTTGAACTAATAAGTATGGAAGTCCGCTGCTTTCTGGAGAATAAGGTAGAGTTTTTATATCATTTATCCTACTTAGGCACATACATTTACCAATGCCCACTGTTTTGTTTAGTTGTGAACACAGAGTTTATTTTTCTAACAAATATAGGTGGAGGCCTCGGATCTTCGGAGCTACTTCCTTTACCTCTTCGTCATTTCTTAATAATTGATAGGGATTAGGCTTGAAAAAGTTGATTCATCTGCTGATCCCTAAGACGGGGTTTCCAATTTGGATTAATATTCTTTGATAGAGCTAACTGGAATTGTTGGTGATGTTCGCTTAGAGCTTTACGATTTTTGATTGACAGGAGAATTGGTTGGATTTGGACTTTGTGAGCTTGATAGTTTTGCATTTGATGGCACAATTTGATGATAATACTTCATATTTTTGCATTAATGAAAAAATAAATAAAATGAAAAATAAGACCCGTTACGCATTTTTATTATTTTTTTGTATTTTTTATATGATGTACAGCAAACCTCATAGTACAGAAGCGATACGGACGGGAGGCATTAGGGGCTCCAGGTGCCCACTGATATCGTGTCTGACGTGGCAGCCACTAGTTGCGTTCTTAATTTCAAAAAACTGTTTTCAGTGCAGTATAAATATTATTGTTACTCATAATTTTACATAATCCATAATTATTAAATATCAGTAATAGTTTAGAAACGAAAAATTAACACTGAAATGCACGTTCACAAACTCAGTTTTTATAAAGAAGGTATTAATTTACTTCTTCAAGCAAGTAAAAACTAGTGTTACTCACCCATGATCACATAATATGACCTTGTCTCATTTCATCCACTATTCGTTTTCAGTTATAGTTTCGTTTTTTCCACCATTGCTGTGTGTGGGAAAACAAACTTTTGCCCAGCCAGATCGCACAAATACTCCTATGTGCGTTGATTCTTGGAAGAAGCCCAAACTCGATAAACGAGTTGTGCCATTTATAGTGATGATCAAGTAATGCCAATTTATTAGTACTTCACAATGTTAATTCAGGTCACATTATTTTTAAATGGTACAAAAGAGAATCAATGCCTATGACGTATATTCTATACTCATTGAGAGCTGATTTAGTCAATGAATGTAAAAACAACAAAAAAAATAGTTCCAACAGTTATATACGCCAACATTATACATTTTAGTGGTATCGAAAACTGGAGCTCTTGATGGTCATCGAGCGGCTGCAAATAGATTATGAATACACTTTAGACTGTTTCACAACACAATTATTTAAATAAAAAATAATTCAGTTGTTGGTCTCCTTAAAATTCCTTTGAGCTAAGAACTATAGTCCGCCTCATCGCCACCTTCAATAACTTATACTACCACACAGTAAAAAAAAAAAAAAAAAAATCAGAAAAGAAATTTCTATTTTTGATGATTGAATATTGAGACTAACATCCTACATTACTGTCATTTTCAACCTGGTTCAAATCACTAGCCGTTATATCACTAGTCATTAGTACTTTATTATGTTAATTCAAGTCACATTATTTTTATAAATAATTTCAATGCCTAATCATTTCACTTAGTTTCTTTTCACAATTGTTGTATATTCTATTCTTATTGGTAGCTGATTTAGTCAATGAATGTGAAAAAAACAACTGGTTCCAACTGTAACGTCAGCATTACACATTTCATTGGTATCGAAATCAGGAGCCCTTCGTGGTCATTAAGTTACTGGAAATGGATAAGAATATCAGAATATACTTAAATCTACTACACAAAATAATCATTTAAATAAAAAAATAATTCAGTTGTTGGTTTCCTTAAAATTCCTTTGAGCCAAGAACTATTCACCACCGCCTTTTCACCACCACCTTCAATACCATATACTACCACAAAGCTAAAAAAAAAAAAATCAGAAAAGAAATTTCTTTTCTTGATTATTGAATATTGAGACTAATATCCTACATTACTGTGATCTTCAGTCTGGTTCAACTCACTAGCCGCTATAGCAACGAAGAAAACACAGATTAACAGAAAAAAAATCAACTTCATGGTCTGCAGGTACAATACTATTTGCAACAACGAGGAAAAGATTCATTTTTATACTTCATAGATCCCAGTTTTAGGGGAAAAAAATGCGGATTAATAGGAATGTTTGTCACATTGATCTGCATAATAAAGACTATCGGATCTTGGAGTTCCTCAATGACGGACCAATTGTTCTTCTAACCCTCTGATACTTTTTTTTTTTATTGTGATACTATACAAAACATTATTGAAAAAATAATTCAGTTGTTGGTTTCCTTAAAATTCCTTTGAGCCAAGAACTATAATCCGCATTTTCACCACCACCTTCAATACCATATACTACCACAAAGCTGAAAAACCCGTCAAAATAACTGATTTTATATTCCTTATCTTTATACGACTTAAAAAAAAAAAGGGATTGGTAAAAAACCATAGCACAAATATGTTTTTAATGAAATTTCCTTATTTATTATTAAATATTCAGTTGACATCCGCCTGATGGTATAGAAGGATTAATATAATTAGTAATTGATAAATTATTTGACACTTCGTTAATTTTGTTTAATTGAAAACTAGTTTTGAATATTATACATCCATCTTCAGTTCTAAAAACACACAAATTCAAAAATAAGCAATTCAAAATATATTTCGGTATTATTGTATCATATATATTAAATTAGATGTAATAAAAATTTTGTTATAGATGGGAATAAATTTAAAATTGGACTATTGGAGATATTTATTTGGTCATTTTAGCAAAAATTTGGATTGGATTTGAAGGATTTTATTATTTCAAGTGCTTCATATATATTTAATTTGAGGCTGTTTTCAACGTGATGTATTAATTTAACTTCTGAGTCTTTGATGAATTTATGTTTTTTTTCATTTAAATGAATGGCAAAGTCGGAATTTTTTGTCTTATTATTATATGCACGTATATGTTCCTTTAATATCTGATTTAGTGACCTTCCAGGTTTCTCGTGTATTTGGCTGCCCAATCATTGCAATTTACGAACTAAATTGTACAGTACCAACATGTATTTGATTTCTTGTCTTTACTAAATTCATAATTCATAAATTTTTTATAATACTAATTTATTTTAGATTTCATTTAATTTGTATAACAATAACAAACTGCATTTTGAATTGCTTATTTTTGAATTTTAGTGTGTTTTAGATCTTAAGATGAATGCATAACATTCGAAACTAGTTTTCAATAAAAACAAAATTATAGAAGTGGCAAATAATTTAGAAGGCTTATATTTTGTTTTTTAAATATGTATTTTTTTATTTTAAAAATTTATAATAAGTTTTATTTAATTCTTACATGTATTAGTTTGGAGATTAAATTTTATGTTTGTTTTGAATAAATTTTACAAGATCAAATTTTATGTTTGTATTATAACTTTATTTTGTATAAGTGTTGCATTATAAATAAAAAAAAAATTAAAAAAATAGAAAAAACCTCTTCGTTGTATCTTTACCTTGACGTGGTGAAGAGGCTTAAGGCTTAATGCCGAACTAAAAAAGTTACAAAACTTTGGCTAAAATTAATATTATCATTACCTATTCTGATATCATTAAAGTATTGAGAGTTCAAAGTCCATTGTTTACTTTCAAAGGAAGGATTATGGGATAGCGCATTATTGCAAAATATAAATTTGTTTACTTTTTAGCGGAAAGATTGACAAGTCCTATTTCATTCTTTATATTTTCGGTATTAACAGCTCAAAGTCCAAAAGCTGTTATAGGATTAAAGAGCTCTACAATTTATTTATGTTTTAGGAATTAACAGTTCAAAGTCTGAAAGCTGTTATAGAATTAAGAAACTCTACTAATTTTTTATGCTATAATGAATTTATATATATATATATTACATTATTTATAAATTTATAAACAGTTCAAAGTCCAGCAGTTGTTAGTGGATTATGGGACTCTACTATTTATTTATATGTTAGAGATAAACAGTTCAAGGTCTAGCAGTTGTTTTAGGATTAAGGGACTCTACCCTTTGTTTATGTTTTCAAAGTTCATGTTTGCATTTCACCCAGAAAAAACAAAATGGTGGTCGGGCACAATCATGCCCTATAAGGTGGGTACCTGAACCATCAACAAAACCTTAAGTCTCTCGAACTGTAGAAAATACAAAATGACGATGTAAGAAAAACAAAATGGCGGGCGGGTACACTCATGCTCCGTAACGGGTGGTATCTGACCCTTCAATGGGTGGAGGGGGTAAATCTTGTGGGCGGAGCATAGGTCAGGAGGTTCCATGGGTCACGTGACTGGGATCACATGACTAATAATTGTGTGCGGAGCGTAGACCAGGAGGCACCGGCTCCCACGTGACTGGATCACGTGACTAAAAAGGGTCGGCGCATAAGGGTCACGTGACTAAAAAAGGGCGTGGCCTAATAGTTAAGATTAGGTCGAGGTGAGACCACGTGGTGGTTAAGATAGGGTCAATGCAAGACCACGTGGCAGTTAAGTTCAAATTCGAATTTCCCGCCATAGGTCACGTGACCAAATGCTGGATCCTGATTGGCTGAAATGTTTTGTGCACCAGCTCGCCCAATTCTTATCTACTAAAAAAGGTAAGAATTTTCTAACGAGAAATATTGTTAAAAGTGCTTTTCTGAAAAATGTGTTAAATTGGAGTCATTTTGTCATCTGAATGGCTCAAATAATTCTGTAATAGAAATACCTGATACTCAATGCCCTTTAAAAATAATCTGCCTGAATTACTAAAATTCCGCAGCTCTTACCAGCATTGCGAGAATGCCACAAAGTGGATCAAGCAAAGGTGAAACCAGAAGAATTTCTGGACGTTGGTCAAAATGTGAAAACTCAAATTTAAGGCATCTTTAAGTGTAGCACCTTATACTTAAACATTCTCTATCAAGATTTACCGTTGCCGAACTCGACACTCTATCAGTGGCCGTGAAGCTCAATATTGTTCTGTTGATATTCTAACTTCGTGCCTTTAAAGACACTGCCATTTTTTAATTATATTATACAATGTTATTTACGTTTGTTCCTAAAAATTATTTGTTCCAAATAACGTTTTCTTTTAGTGAGAAAACTTTTTTGAAAATAATATACAATTTTATTTTATTTTGTATTTGTTTATTTTATATTTATTTCTTTTATGTTATATTTATAATTTTATTTTCCTAAATGTTTTTTCTTCCTAATAACGTTTACCTTTAGTGAGAAAACCTTTTTGAAAATAATTATGTTCAAGTTTATAAAAGTATATAAATATTTTTGCCATTTAATGGTTTTAAGATTTTGTAAAAAATTATTTTGTAAAGAAATTAATAAAAAAATATATTTTATAACTGTGTCTTATTTAAAGCAACATTTTCTTAAGAAAAATATTAACTTATATCTATAAAACCTAATGAGTGTCTCTGACACCACGCGAGTCAGGATGCGATTTTGTTGAGCGCTCTCTGGGAAAGGTTAATACTCTTAAGTATAAAATCATTTTGATTATTTCACTTTATTAAAAAGACATGTAGCAATATTGTTCTAAGCCATTGTTTCTCAACAGATTTGTCAACAGGATAATATTTCAATATTATCGGGAAAATTAACACCCGTTTATTTCATTGTTTAGTGAAAACAAGTTGGATGAATCTTGGTAATTTTTTTTTATTTCAATAATTTTCTTTTTTATTGTCATTCTAAGGTACTCTAACGTAATTAATATTATTATTCATGAATATAATTAATTAATTAATATATAATATCAATATAGGTATATCTTACTTGTTATTAAGTTCGAAGATATATATTCTATTAGAGTTATAAATAAATATATTTTTATAAATTTTAAATGTTTATTTATTTTCAAAAATAAGAAATGAGGAATTTAAAACTCATCTGCACAGTTGTGGTACACTAAATAAACCAGCAACCTCGTAAGATAAAGATGATGGAAACGGGCACTGGTAAATATGTTGTACCAGCCTATTATTTCTTAGCAAAAAATGTTTTTCATAAAAAAATACAGAACTAAATATTAGATACCTAAAAGAATAAATATATTTGTAAAAAAAAATTGTTTGCAATGCTCAATTAATTTGCCCTATAAAGTGTTAATCTGACTCAAGTGAGCTTTAAATGGAACAAAAAAGTTTGATAACAAGATTGCTTAAATATGATTTAATTTATTATCATATATCCTCAATCTTACTTATTTAAGGAAGTAAAAATATCACTAAATGGGAATTGTCCAATAAGGGTAGTGTGATAAAATTTCATTCTTGGAACAGAGTTATATTTGAAGTAAGGTCGCACAATGCCTTTAAAGAAGTAAAACGTAATATTGAGAGCACAATCGTCCAAGAAGTAACTTTTAATAAAATAAATACCCACAAAAATAAGGACGTACTGAAAAATTAATTTATAAGCTTACCTGAAAAATCAAAAAGTATCTCAAGAAGAGCGATTTAATTTTCAAAACTTCCAACGAATTCTGGTCGAAAAGGTATATTTTGAGAGTAACAAAATATTTAGAAGTTATAATTTTAGTAATTTTCATAAATCCCTAATATAAACATCTTATGATTTTAAAAATCTTATTTTATTAAAAACTAACAACGAAATTTTGTCAAATTCAGCCCTCGTCTGTGGAATAAAAATGTGTTTTGCGACTCTTTTTGCAAAAAAATCTTAAAAATTCTAGATTAAAAGATGCATTTATTTTAATACTTTCCTTAATTTTAAATAAAATATAAATCGTAAATAACTAAAAGAGCATCGTAAACATCGTAAACATTTTTTAAAAGAGCGGATCTTTGATAATTAAGAGGACGTAAAAAGTGGATGTGAAGAGTTCTTTGCCTCGAAACCAAAGGAGTGGTACCGGCATCAAATCCAATTACTGGCAGAAAGATGGGTGAAAGTAGTTGAAACAATGGACTTTACTTTAAAGATTAGTATTCATTCAATTATGTTTAAATATGCAATCTGAAATAAAGCTATACTAATGCATAAGGACTTTAGTAACAGCCTAGTGTTATACAATTCATCCAAAAATAGAGAGAGAAATGCTTTATTAACAGCAATGCTGCCCAAATACCTTGGGTTGCTACACACACAGCAAACTCATCAATCCAATAATGGACATAATATACATAATTTTTTTTCTTTCATTTTAACTCTAAATGAAAGGAAAAAAAATATACATTACCACATTATATCTATTCTTTTCCTCCCCCCTTTTGTTTGCTTTAAACCTTCTTTCGCTCTGTAATCTATCCCTTACTTCTCTTTTCAAGTGATCCTCAACTATTACTTGAAATAACACTTTTATTATTTTTTTTTTATAAATAAAAAAAGATACAATAAACAAATAACTAATAAAATAAACTACTAAAAATTAATCAAATGCTCAATTTTTAGACACGCACGTCTTAGCATCAGATTAGTAGAAGAAATAATAAATAAATAAAAAGATACGGATACATACCAATGGCAAAAAATATACTTAAAGAAAAAATAAATAAATAAAAAATAATCATAATAAGTATTATGTACATCTACTCAATTAACCACCATACAAGTGATGGTGGATAATCCACAGGGAGTCAATTTTGACAAAGCCCAGCGTTGTCAAAATCTCCAACAACGCCAAGAAACACCACCGCACAATCATTTTTCTTTTTTGTGGCATCTTTTATGATCGCGTCAATGATTCTCGCGCTGACGAGTGTTCCCTGTAGACCCTTAACGAAATGCTCTCCGATTTTTGTTGAAGGTCACCTGCTTTCTTAATTCGTAACCCAGAGCCTTCTCTATGATTCGGCGCACAATTGAGTATATGTTAATTGGTCTCCATAAGGAAATGTTATCATCATCACCCTTTTCCTTGTTTACTGTGCGCCCCTGACAAAGAGACTCTGGTACATAAGCCACCTTCAGCATGATATC